>JAPEBW010000626.1:0-44639 GCA_027405785.1 Ophiocordyceps robertsii
CTGCATGGGTTTTTGCGGCGAGAGCACCGCCGATGCTTCTCCGGCGGCGTCGTGCTGCGACTAGCCCGGGCGACGGCTTGCGACGGCGCGGGCAGAGGATTGCGCGTGGGGGCTTGTGCGGGTTTGTCGACAGGGAAGAGCAAAGTCTAAAGGCCACGTACGTACCATGCTTGGATTCGACGGCATTTGTGTTTCTTGTCCTGTCCCTCCCGTCTTGTCTTCTTGGCCCAGAAGCCCGTGTGCTGTAGCCAGCGGCTGTCCACCACGCCGGCAAGGCATCCCCGAGGGCAGCACCAGCACCGAGCACAGCAAAAGCATGTTGTCGTTTGTCATACTCGCGGGCGGAAAACGATCCGACAATCGCCAGGGCCCTTCCGGGAAAGGCAACCGCCGCACCTCTGCCGAGCCAAGAGGCCGGCCCGGCGTCAGGCCCTGACGTCAGTGTGGACCCGACCGGGCCGACCGTCGTGGGATGCGGCCGCGCCATGTTCCCACCGTAACTTACAGTGAGGAGGGCGGTACGAGCGAACGTCCGCCATTGCCCCGCGCCGAGGGAGGTACCGGGCCCGCGTCACCGTAATCCATCTGGGCCCCACACCCCCTGAGACCTGCGCCAGACAAGGCACATACATGTGCTGTGTCCTTGGGTACCATCTACGAACACAGGCGTCCCTTATCCGTTGCTTGCTCCCAGGGCACCCCATTTGTCGACGAGTGAGTTCTACGTGCATGCCGCAATGACTGTTTCCTTCTCATGCACATGGATGTAAGATGTAAGAGACGGTCGCCACGTGCCGGACTCACTTCACTCTTCAAGTGGCAGAGTCAGTCTCCCGTTATCGACCAATGCGGTGCCTTTCCCGTCCGAGTACCGTATTGGAGGGGGCCTCGGGTCTGCTTCGCCATGTCCAGGGGTTGGCTGGGTGCTGCGGCACGACCGCCAAGTACATGCCCCGGCCCGAGGGGTGACCCGAGGGCTACTCGTGCAGGCCTCCGGCTGCCCGCCTTGGGCTGCGGCGCCAGGAAATGCCTCGCGTGTACCTCGGGGGTCAACTGGCCCGACCGGTTATGCGCGAGCGCTGTAGCCCACTTGTACAGCCCACCAGGATCCCGCGCTTGGTACGGCGACCCTGCCGCAATCAGACTGCGATGACGAAGCGTATCAGATTTGCTCGACGTGGAATTACACGGCTGCTTCAGCCATGCCGGTGTGTGTCTCGTCGATCTACCGATGCAAACTGAGGGTTGCGGAGATGAGAATATTCAAAACATTCCAGCACCTCATTGGCAAGGCCCTACTTGGTGCAAGGTACACACTCGTAGCCAGCCCCAGAGAGCGCGGCACGTTGTATCCACGACTCGATGCGCATCGGGACCAGAAACGACGACGCATGTCATAGCCTGCGGGCCAGAGTTTTCAACCTGTGGAGCCCAGCCCAGCCTCGGTGGGTATCCTCGGTGGATATCCTCGGTGGGTATCTGGCGCCCCTTGGCCTCTTTCCGTCCTTGGTGCCAGGCCTGCCAATACGAGTAGTGTCAAGTCGAGCTGCGCTTCCAGTCCAGTCTGACTCGGCCAGGTACCAAGCACGGGCAGGGCTCATGCTCGGCGGTGCCAGCCCGGTGTTGACGCGAGTCCTGCCCCGGCAGCGCAGACGCCTGACGTCCTGGCCGTTGTATAAAGACGCCGTCTCCTCCCACCGTCCATGACGGTAGAATCGTCCATGACGGTAGAATCTGCCCTCCCCATCTCATCCCCTGCCGTCCCCCCTTTGACCGTCTTCTCTTTCGACTCTCTTCCCCAGGCCCACTCCAACCGACTCCCCTCGTCTCCGTCCCGGGCGAGCAAGCCGTGGTCCCGTCATCCAGTCACCACCACTTACACACTCAATCCGTCCACAAGCCGCAACCATGGACTCCAAACAACAAGAGGCCCTCTTCTACCACAAGGTGGCGCAGGCCAAGCAGGAGATGGACGAGGCCGGCTCGTCCGACTCGATACCCAGCTCTCCCGAGCTCGCGGGCGCCGACAGCTCGGGCTCGAGCGTGGCCAGCGTGCCGACGCCGGGCTCGCCCGTCAGCCCGCTGTCGGTGGCCGACTCGTTTGTCTTTGCCTTTGACATTGACGGGGTGCTGGTGCGCGGCGGGCAGGCGATTCCCGAGGCCATCGAGGCCATGAGGGTGCTCAACGGCGAGAACGAGTACGGCGTGCACGTGTGAGTTACATGTCTGCATGTCTACATGTCTAGATGCATACACGCATACACGCATACACGTGACAACTGACCACTGACACAACTCAGCCCCCACATCTTCCTCACCAACGGCGGCGGCAAGACCGAGGAGGAGCGCTGCTCGGACCTCTCGCGCCAGCTGCTGCAGGACATCAAGCCCGGGCAGTTCATCTGCGGGCACACGCCGATGCGGGAGATGGCGTCGCGCTACAAGACGGTGCTGGTGGTGGGCGGCGAGGGCGAAAAGTGCCGCGACGTGGCCGAGGGCTACGGCTTCGTCGACGTGGTGACGCCGGGCGACATCATCAAGCACGACGCGGCCACGACGCCCTTTCGCAAGCTGACGGCCGAGGAGCACGCCAACTCGCGGTCGCGCGACTTCAGCGACGTCGTCATCGACGCCGTCTTCGTCTTTGCCGACTCGCGCGACTGGGCCGGCGACATCCAGATCATGCTCGACCTGGCCATGTCGCGCGGCGGCCGCCTCGGCACCCGCAGCGAGACTTTCGACGAGGGCCCGCCCTTTTACTTCTCGCACAACGACATGGTCTGGTCGGCCGCCCACGAGCACGTGCGCCTGGGCATGGGCGCCCTGCGTCGCATGTTCGAGGTGACGTTCCGCGACCTGACGGGCGACCGCGGCAGGCTGCACACGCACGCCTTTGGCAAGCCGCAGGTGCCGACGTTCGAGTTCGCCTCGCGCCTCCTGAGCCAGTGGCGGAGCGACGAGCACGGCCTCGCGCGCCCGCCCCAGACCGTCTACTTTGTCGGCGACACGCCCGAGAGCGACATCCGCGGCACCAACGCCGTCAACAAAAAGGCCGACAACGACTGGTACAGCATCCTGGTCAAGACGGGCGTCTACCAGGACGGCACCGAGCCCGCCTACAAGCCGCGCGCCCTTGTCGACAACGTCCTCGACGCCGTCAACCACGGCATCCGCCGCGAGATGCGCAAGAAGGTGTCCGAGGAGCTGCGCAAGAGTGTCCTCGACGGCCGCGCCACCGCCGCCGACGAGCCCGCCCTTGCCGCCTGAGCCTTGCTTTTGTCCCCTTTTCCTTTCGTAACGCTCATATGACCTCATGGCTGGCGTTTGACCTGAAAAAAGACTGTTTGTTTTGTAGAGTTTTGTGCGGGTTGCCACACACGCTCATGTCGGCCGGCACAGCGTCTGCTGTTGCGCACCTCGGGGCCGTTTTTTGCTTTTCCATAAACCATGATGCACCACCCTTATACCCTGATGAGCATCACATCATAGATACAATGCAGTCAAGATTCGCTTCAACCTTGAGCCACCGAGCACACATCGTGACGTGATTCCCCATCCAGCTCGCCATCTGGCCATAAGGGGGTCTGATATCAAAATAGCCCAACGCAACGCGTGGTCATGCCGTGGCATTTCCAGCATACATACGTCAAGAGTCATGCTCCATCGCCATCTTTGGCAATCCCGAAATAGGCATCCCGGCGTTTGGGCTTGGCAACAACCGGTTCCAAGTCAACCCCTGGGCCGACGCGCACTCGTCGACAACCGGCAGGGCTAGTCACGGCGGGATGGGGGTCTGCGATGCAAACCGCCCTAGAGTTTTGAGGCACGACTAGCACCCGTCGTCTGCGGCGGTTGCGAACGGGTAGGCACGCGTCAGCGACGCCCCCATCGGCTCATCGAGTCAAGCAGTCCGAGGCAATCAACACGTGCCTGGATCGAGTCTTGTCTGTGGTATCCGTATATCATGCATTAATCGTGCATCTTCTGGCTCCACTCCCCGAAACGCAGGGCAAACAAAACAAACAAGAACGTGTGCACATGGTGGATATGCCTGCCTCCACCACGGAGCATAGCCACGAGTGACGCCCCTCTGCGCAGCGTGGGAGGGAGACTTGGCGTCATGGCTTGCTCTCGTATCACGCATCTCGCCTCTCCACCAGGAACATCTCAGCATTCCGTTCTTCCTCGCCGCTAGCCGTCGTGAAAGACAAACCCCCCCCACGGAGACGTGGCCGCCCAGCCCGCAGCGTCGACGGCCCGCTGGCGCGCATCGCGCTGGGCAAGGGCCTCATCGGCGGCCACGGCGCGGGCAAAGGGCGGGACGGTCTCGCGGTCGACGCGCAACCAGCCCTTCCACGCGGCGGCCACGACGTCCCCGACGCCGGGGCCGGGGCCTCGGGCGCCGAGCATCACGACGGTGCCCCACCACTGGCGGGCACGGCTCGCGGCGGCGCGGTACAGCATGAAGTTCTCGGCGTCGGCCACGGCGGCGCGCAGCTGGTCGGGGCTGGCGCCGGCGCACTGGCGCACGTAGACGTGGCGCAGGTCGTCGTCGCCGCCGTCGCAGGCGAGGCGCGTCGCGTCGAAGCGGCCGTCGGCGTCGACGACGAGCACGGCGTGGCGGTGCGGCGCCGACACGAGCGTCGACACGAGCTTGTAGATGAGCGGCAGGCTGCGGCCCGCCACGGCCAGCGTGGGCGCCTGCGTGTCGCGCAGGTGCCGCGCCGCGACGCCGTCGAGCTCGTCCATGTGCGTGGGCTTGAGCGCGCCGCGGCGGCTGGCCGAGCCTGGGCCGGGCAGGGCGGCGCGCAGGCTGTTGAGAATCTGCGGTGCGCCCTCGTCAGCAATTGCACTGCTTGGCCCGTAGATGGCCCGTAGATGGCCCTCCCAAGCAGTGAGACGTAGGCCATGACGAGCCACCATGACGCGGAGTCTCATGCCGTGATACCGTACCAGAGCGTCGGGGAGGTCAAAGTGCCGGCCCGAGGAAAAAAGGTCGGCCCTTCAAGGCTGCGGTCCAGACTGGCGCTCACCTCTTCAAGACTCGTCTCCTCGACCTCGTCCAGCAGCCTCTTCCCCGTCGCCGCCTCCATCGCCGCCTGCGCCTGAGCTCCCAATCCCCACCGACGAGGCTTGGTGCAGTGAGTCGAGAATATGACGCCGCCGTGCCACTCCTTTCCAGCCTCGGAGCTGCCCCTCCAGACACAGCACGATGCGCGAGGCCGGCGCCGCAAAGTCGACGGCGGCGCTCTCCTCGACCTCTCGGCCTGCCAGCTGCTGCAGATGCTGCAGTACAAGTGCGAGGTGCAGCGGCCCGCCGTGCGCGACAGTCCCGTGCAGTGCGTTGCCGTGCAGCGCCTCTTTCGCAGGTGAGGCTTCTTCTGTCTGTCCCCTCCCTGCTCCGTGCGTCGCGCTTTGGTGCCGTATTGGGCTGGGCAGTGTCGGCTTTTGTTTTGTTTTGTCTTTAACAGGATGCCCCAGATGCAGAGACAAGAAATCGACGTTCCTGGTCGAGACGACGTCGTGGGAGGAGGCCAAGCCCGGGTGGCACAACGGCCCGGGCGACGACGCGCCCGGCCCTGCGAAGCCGTACCAGTGGTCTTCAACCTGCCACGACGCCGACGAGGCCCCGAGGTGACAGTGACGGCCATTCACCATTTCCCGGCCTGCCTTTACCTAGCAGCCTGTCGAGGTTCCGTGCTCACGTCTCTCCATTCACCTCAATTTGGTCCATGTTACTTATTGCAGAGCTGCATCGACTGGGCCACGCAATGCCCAATCTACGCACTTCCATAGCACCAAAGTCACAAAGAAAATGACCAAGGCGTCAATCGACTGGGTTGCCCTGGTCTATGTGTAACAACGTCCCACAAACCACGCTGCCGCATCTCTGCCCAAGCCTTCCTCGGTTCTCCCCGCTTCACCCCCTTCATCTAGACATAGCTCAACGAGGTGTCTTCCAGCCGCCACCGCCCAGTTTTTCGTTCGTTAATTGCCGCGCTTCCTTTATTTGGCCCTGCGCTGCGCGCGCTCCTCCTCGAGCTTGCTGTAGAAGGCGTCGCGGGCGTTGGTCCGGGGCAGGTGGAAGCCGTACCTATCCGCGGCACTCGGGTTAGGCCTCGCATTGTCTCGTCGTTTTTCCATCGGTCCGAATCGACAGGTGCCCGCTTACCAAAAGTAATTGGCCATGACGAAGCCGGATCCTGCAATCCCAGTTAGCCGCGGCCGCTTCGCCAGATGCCCGTGCCCAGACGCTCCAAGGCTCCGCAGCCTCCGAAAAGACATACCCATTCCGATGGCAAGGTCCAGGACCAAGCGTCGTCGCAGCATCTATGCATCACCGGCCGAAAGTCAGCCCACGCAACGTGACAAATCGCCCCGACCCTCGAGTCCCGCGGCGTCCCGCCCTGCCCCTTGCCGCGCCATTGGGTTCCTGCGCATACGTACTCCAGTGATGGGACTGATAGCCATGGCGTCGGTGTTGCTTTGCCGGTTGTGACGGGAGTGTACGGCGAGTGTCGTTGTCGGCTCGAGAGCTTGCTTCGGTTTGGAGCCCGCGCCATCCCAGGAACTCATGGTACGATGTTCCCACCGCGCTAAAGAGTCTCATCACGTGACCTTTCTGCCGGTTGTGGTGGCTGCCGCGGCAGAACTCCGGAACTGTCGGAAAAGAGTGAGCATTGGCGTCTCGGATCGTCAACTCAGTCGACATCGTGAAAGCCTCCCCGTCTGTCCAAAGGCAAGCCGGCCTCCACGTCCCTTCCCTCAACATGAGTGCACGCCTGGCCGCCCGGCGGATGGCGCTCTCAGGTACACACACCTCCATCTCCCCGACGAGACACTGCCCGGCAGGCCCATGACCAGCGTCTAACGCGCAGACAGCATCCTCCCATCCGTCCCTCGGAGCCGCCACCCGAGCAACCATGACCGCCCCAGACCCACCCTCGTGCACCTCGCTCCAGCGACGCCACAAGTGGTCCCTCAATCCCCTCAAGGGCTGGGGCAGCAAAAGTGCCAGGACGCGCGACGTCGACCAGCATTCGGCCCGCGTCACCGCCCCGGAGCTCGACGACCCCAAGCAACGGCAAAACTATCTCGGGCGCAATATGCAGCCTCACCTCGAGGACAACATCTTCCAGGACGAAATCGACACGTCTGCCCCCCGGGGAGGCGCCGCGGCTGAGGAGGAGCAAAGCTCTCCCAAGGAGGTTGCGGTGCAGAAGACGCGGGAGAACATGGCCATGGTGGTGGACCCCAACCCGCGGAGCCGTGTCCGCTGGCAGCGGAGAAAGGTGATCCAGATGGTCCGCAACAACGGCCAGTTGACCAAGGAGGACAGGGTCAAGATGACGGAGCGCGAGCTCGTCCACAAGAGTCACTTCCTCCCCACCAGTCTCAAGAAGCTCGTCATGCTGTCGCGTCAGATTGCCGGCAAGCCGGTCGATGAGGCCATCACACAGATGAAGTGGTCCAAGAAGAAGATGTCTGCCGAGATGAGGTACTACCTGGAGGAGGCCCGCGATCTTGCCGTCGCCCAGCGAGGCATGGGGCTGGGCAAGGTCAACGGCGAGTCCTTGCCCAAGCCACGCAAGATCAAGACAAAGGACGGCAAGTGGGTGGCCATTACCGATCCCACTCGCATCTACGTCGCCCAGTCGTGGGTAGGAAGGGGACCGTGGCTTGGCAAGGAACTCGACTACAAGGGCCGAGGGCGGCACGGCATCATCCAACACCCGAGCACAAGTGCGTCCTCGTCTCCCCCTTTCCGTCTTCCGGCGGCTGATTTCTAACCTGTCCAGGCTTCTCCGTTGTGCTCAAGGAAGAAAAGACGCGGTTGCGAGAGCACGATGAAGGCGTGGCCAAGAAGGCAGCCAAGGGTCCGTGGGTGCATCTGCCCAACCGCTCAGTTCACGGCCAGCGTCCGTACTACTCATGGTAGTCGTGTTTCCCAAGGGCCGTCAATATAGAGGCGCATCACTATCTTGAGGCGCACCAGCTGTGTAGTCGATGTGTCGGGAGGCAAGTGTAAAACATATGTACATGAAAAGCTATGCGGCTTAGCTGAAATGCCCCAAGCTACGCATCTTCCGTCGTGGGGCCCTGAAGCCGGCTCTGGGTAAAGAACAGTGATAGGGGCCCTGAAATATGATGTAAAGAAACAGAAGTGCATCTCAAACGCAATGCGCAGCCGACTCCTCGCCAAAATGAGCGGCACAGCGTCAGCTGTGCCCGAGCCCTTCGTCTCATGTTCGTTTGCCAGACGAGGATGCATGGCTCGTTTGCTGGGGTATCGATGGTTGAACGTGCGATGCTGACCTGCAAAGGCCTGGACGAGGATCGCGGCCTCGGGTAGCCTCCTCGGTAGGTGCTTTCACCAGCTAGCGTTTCCGTGGCTAGGCAGGTCAAACCATGGTTCTGGGCTGCTGTCGGGGTACCATGTCCTCGTAGCGGTTTGTCGTCATCTCGATGTCGTTTCCGTACTTTTCAAATGAGTTGTTGTCACGACCCGCATAGGCCCTGCCAGATCCGGGGAGCGGCTTTGAGATTTCCATCGACTGGCGGGGGGTTCGTTTTCGGCTTCGCAGCAGGAGGCAAATGACGATGCCGGCAAGGGCAATGACAGCGGCGCCAACACCGACACCAATGCCGATCACGGAGGCCTGGGATAGAGCAGCTCCCGGGGGATCGGTTGCGGCAGCTTCAGACGATTTTGAGCCGGCGACAGAAGTTTGAGAGGCGGTCGCGGAAGGTTTCGAAGCGGACGTTGCCGACTAGTTAAATTAGCCATGGTCCGAAAGCCAGTCGGCCCCAGAGGCCAAGTTGGCCAACTCACCGTAGTGGCCGCAGCGGCAGAAGGGCTCGATGACGTAGCAGAGGACACGGATGTCGAGGCAGTGGCACTCGAAGTTGAGCTGGGCGCAGCAGGAGTCGATGCGGGAGCTGAAGTTGGAGTCGAGGCCGGCGGGGTCGACGGCGGGGTCGACGACGGCGGGTCGGTCTTCACAGGGCTCGATGGGGCTGCCGACGAGGGGAATTGGCCTGACTATTGTCAACCCGGGTCCGAGCGCAAGTTGCAAGGCTCCCGTTTCTTACCTGCACAGAAGGACCCCAGGAGGAAACTGTGGACATTTTCGTCATTGGCTCCGCAGTGGGTACCGCAATCACGGACGCCAAAGACAAAGTTGTTTGCCCGACATAAACAAGCAGCGTCCTCGGCGTTTGTGCAGGAGAACTTGGAAAAGTCCGATCTCAGCTTGTTCGCGCAGCCCGGCTAGATGTCGAGGTCAGACGGGGACGGTAGCATATGGTGAGAGCGGGCTCGCTTACAACGCAAGTCGGGTCATTCTTCGCTACGGCGCCAATGACTTGCCACGCGCTCCAAGCGGCTAGAATTAGAGGCACGAAACGGCCCATTTCGGCACCGGGGCTTGAGCCAGGCCGCGGTCGAGATTGCTCAGAGAGTTGGAGAGGTGATGGACAGGTTGCAGCAGTCGATATATCGACGGCGAGGAAGCGGGAAACAAGGGCGACTAAAAGGCCCGTCGAGGAAGGGTGAGGACAGGCGGCGACAGGCTAGGGCGAGGCGAAAGGGTCGATGTACCGAACGAGCTGAATCAGGCCAGGATGCACGAATGCTGTGGCACAGCGTCGGATGCGACCAGAAGGTGCGGTTGGCGGCAGGCAGAAGAGTTGGCGAACGAATGGAAAGGTCCAAGGAGCGACAAAAGGAATGAAAGGGGAAAGGTGCAAGAGTGACGAAGACGGCAAGAATGTAAAAATTGGCGTGGGCGAGGCAAGTGGAGGCGGATGACGGGGCTCGGAGAGAGTACAACGATGCGAACGACGAGTTAAAAATCGAGTAGCCCCCAGGAGACGGATGCGGGAGGGGAGAGAATTGGCAGGCAGGATATGCCCGAGGAGAAGAAGAAGAAGAAGAAGGCGCAAAAGAAGGTGGGCGACGGTAGCGGCACGGTAACGGCACGGCTTCCAGGAGGTCGGGAGGTGAGGCAAAGGAGAGGGGGAAAGGAGGAAGAGGAGAGGGGAGTCGTGATGCTGGGCGCCGAAGGAGCTTGCTGGCCCTCTCGTGCGTTCGACCTTGACGCCGTCGGTACCGGGAACCTGGCAAGGCGCATAGATTGGCCGGCGCGTGCAGTATAGGAAACATGATCCGGTACGTACTGTACCGCAGTGCACTGGCCCGTGGGTGAGGCAGCAGCATGCAGCAGTCAGTGCGGGGGCCAACAAACAGGCCGTAGAAGAGAGCTGCAGGAACCTGACCACTGTAGGGCCATATCCCCCAGACGCGCTAAAATGAATCCATCATGCAAGACGAGGCGCCTCTCAACAAGGCAATTAAGCATGTACTCGTCATGCTTCATGCCATGATGCCAGGTCCGGGGTGGGGGAACCGCACAAACAACAAAAGACACGGTGACGAAGGTGGTAAAACACTTCAAGGGCGCTGCCGTCAAGACATTTGGACCCGTGGTTGAAAAGCGGCTTGCTAGCCCGCAAAGTCGCGGCCTTTGGACGTCATGGATGCGCTCGCTAGAGAGCAGGCAGGCAACCAAACCCTGCGTCGAGTCCCAAGTCTCAGTCCGAGCCCAGCTCTGGCATTGGCGTCGAAACGAACCCAGGCCACGGCCACCACCGCAGGCAGAAACCCCATCCTTGGGGGAGGGGGCCGTCCATCATCGTCAGGTCAGCCGGCGCAGGGACGCAGCCCCTAGCCCGTCAGGCTATCAAGTTCAAGGGGGGATCTCGGGTCGCTTCACGGCGAGGCTTATGTACTGTATGTGAATACAGTAGCTCAATCCTAGGGGCTGATCGGCCATCAGCCGCTAGCCAGCCTCGTCCGCGACTCGGCGAGCTGCCTTCCATCGAACGTCGGGGGTTGCAGGGGCAGCAATACAATACGTTGACGCAGCGTCGATCCCGCGCGCTGCCGTCCAACCGTCGAGAGCTTGGCGCCCGGGTAAACGAAAAAAAAAAAAAGGAAAGGAGTTGGTGGGGAGGAACTTGAAACGCCGGCCCAGCCCAGATGCGGTGCTGACAGTCAAGGTCCCCCCCTGGCGGCAACGAGGCGCCGGCCTGCCAACTGCGACCACATGAGACGAAAAGTGACCAAGGGTCCGTCGAGGCACGGCCAGCGCCCAGTCTCTGAGGTGCAGAAGTGCATCAGCAGGGAGGAGGGACACGGCCGTCAACATGGATGCGGGGCAGTCACTAATCACCACCTCCTTCTCCACGTCGTCTTGTACAGAGTACATACAATGACTGAAAATGTGGGGTGATCAAGGGCTAGGCGAGGGCCAACCTGCCACGTCGACAAGATAAAGCCATCTACCCTAGAGCCGAAGCTGGAGCAGCGTCACTCTGGACTCTGGACGACACCTCGCCCTGTCTCAGGTATCCGCCGGATTGAGGCGCCGCACAGTTTACAGGATGCTGTGCGTCGTTGGGCATCAATCAAGCGGGATTCCGGGCCACGGCCTTTTGCGAAGCGCCCACGACAGCCATGACTCCAGCATCAGCCCCAGAAGACGTCGAACAATGTGTCGTGATACGCAAACGCGCGTCAACCACCAAGCCTATGCCGTGCGACCCTGCCAATCACGAGTATGTACGAGCACGCACATGTGAAATTCTGAATAATCCGAGCTCGACGACATGGCAAAGGTCGACATGGCAGACGCCTTGGGAGAAGACAGACTATATACACCAGGCTAGGCAGGCCGTAAGCCGGGAATACGGCATCCATCCGCACGGCCATCCATGTTTCCATTCTTGTGCCTGCTCACCCTGTCATGGAGAACTTCTGCAGCCTCCGC
Organism: Ophiocordyceps robertsii; assembly: GCA_027405785.1. Classification (NCBI taxonomy): domain Eukaryota; kingdom Fungi; phylum Ascomycota; class Sordariomycetes; order Hypocreales; family Ophiocordycipitaceae; genus Ophiocordyceps; species Ophiocordyceps robertsii. Next base: position 11,832 of record JAPEBW010000626.1, read on the forward strand.
ACGTGAGGGCCCCGCGGGTCTAGACTCGCCGACAGTCTGGCAAGTCTGGCATGGCGCAAGCCTAGAACGGCCGATATTGCTCGCCTGGCCACGCCCGTGTCCAATGGGCGTCTCCTTTTCCTGTCCAGTTACATCATCTCGCGCAGCCCATCATATGTACATGTGTACAGAAGTTCCTACTGACTTCTAGGTACAGTACAGTACACCTGCCGGCGCTGCAAGGGGCCGGGGTCGTCCGTCCAGGGTACGCTCCTCGCTATCTGCTCGCCCTGGCCTCATCACCAGCTACCCGATAGCCTGCCTGGTACCCTATACACCCCATGCCACCCCCCGACATGTTCCCCGAGGCCTTCCGACCCCGTTTTTTTTTTCTTCTGCTCTTCTTCCAACCACACATGCAAACACGCGAGCTTCTTCTTCAGTGACCAGTCGTCATCCTCGTCGCTTGAGCCTGACAGGGAGGGTCCCCTCGACTCCAACTTTTTCTGCCTGTGCCGCCACTCTCCTTCACTCCCTTCCGAGTCCTGAAGTCCCCTCCTCCCTTGCCCATCGATTCATCCTGGGCAGCTGCGCGCCAAAACCACCTCCAGACTGGCCCCGACGTCGTTTCCCAGCGCACCACCCATCCCCTTCGCCCTGTGATGACCGTTTCCGGGCCTCCAAGACGAGCGAGACCATGGCCAATCCTATAGGCGAAGACAACTGGCTCGCCTACCTCGAAGAGGCGGCCCGCAGCGTCTCCGACCTCGAACAGCGCGTCAATGTCGTCGAGCTCTACAAGCGCGCCATCGGCGCCGAACCGGCCAGCCTCCGCCTCTGGCTTGCATACTGCGACTATTTTTGGAACCTGTGGGCCAGCAGCCAGTCTGATGTTGCCGGCTGGTCCGAGCAGGACCAGATGATGGGCCGCGAGCTCTTTCCCTTTGGCGCCGCCCTCGACCTATGGCAGCAGGGCTACGAAGCCATCAAGTATCGCCTCGACGACAGCCACCTGCTTTGGAACCGCTGGGTCGCCCTCGAGTTGGAGCAGCTCGCAAAGACGAGGACCCCCGAGGGCGTCAGGCGCATCACCCACCTCTACCGCGACCGCCTCGCCACCCCCCATCTCACCTGGGACGACACCTCACAGGACTTTTCCACCTTCCTGTCCGAGTACAAGCCAGACACGTGGGAAGAGGAGATGAAGGAGGTGACGGCCTCGGCACGTCCGGCAAAGCTGGCCAATGCCGCCCGCGACCCCTTCGAACTCAAGCTCAAGGAAGCTTGCCGCACCGGCGACGACGATGCCCAAAAATCCATATGGAGAGACTATATCGAGTGGGAAATACGCCGGAGCAAAGGAAACGCCGAAACCCCGGACCTTGCCTCCGATATGTGCTGCGGCCTCTTCGATAGGGCCCTCACCGGGCCCCTGGCCTTGGACGACCATGTCTGGCACGAGTACATTGTCTTCGTCTCATCTTCCCAGATCGACCTCCAGGCGCCCGAGAGGCTGCTCGACATACTCCGCAGAGCCGTCCAGCATTGTCCCTGGTCGGGACAGCTTTGGAACCGGTACATTCTGTGCGCCGAGGAAGCCAAGCTCCCCTTTTCCGACATCGAGTCTATCAAGCATGCAGCCACGAGCGAAAACCAATTGTACAAGAACGGCATGGAGAGCATGATCATGATGTACGTGGCCTGGTGCGGCTTCCTGAAGCGCACCGCTCTGGAAGCCACCGCCACCGATGAGGCCGTCGACGTGGCCGACGTGGGCCTCCGGGCCGCTCTCGAGGACGTCGCCGTTGTCGGAAAGAGGCTGTACGGCAAGGACTTTCAAGGCGACCCAAAGTTCCGGCTCGAGCGCATCTACATCCAGTACTTGACGGAGAAGAAGGGGGCCATAGACCAAGCAAGAGCTGTGTGGAGCAAACTCGCTGGCGTCTCTATCCACGCAGACAGCCACGACTTTTGGCTTCGCTATTACATGTGGGAGATGCTCATCTTCTCATCAAATGCGCAGACCAACAGAAGCCCGACTCCCTCCACGGGCGCCGCCTCTGCGCTGCGGGTGCCCCATATTGCCACGGCCGTCCTCCAGGCTGCTGCCTCGCGAAAGACGATTGACTGGCCCGAAAAGGTATTGGAAGTCTACCTGCAGCATTGCAACGACTATGAGCTCCCAGCTTCGGTGCGGCATGCTACCGATACGGTGCACAAGGTCGACAAAGCGGTCCGGCGGCGGCGACAACGCGAGGAAGAGGAAAAGGCCACCGCCTATGCCGCCTACTATGACACACAGCAGTCTGAGCAGCAGGACGCCGACTCGGAGTCGCTCAATGGGTCGAAGCGGAAACGCAAATCGTCCCCAGATGCGAAGGACGAAAATGCCGTGATTGCCAGCAAGCGGCAAAAGACCGACCAAAGGGCTGCCGAGGCACAACAGGTGGAGAGTTCTCAACAGGGCGTCAAGAGGGACCGGGAAAACGCCACCATCATCGTAACGGGTCTGCCCGCCGAAGTGACGCAGACCAAGGTTCGTCAGTACTTCAAGGACTATGGCCACATCAACAACATGACGGCCTTTGTCCGAGAAAAGGATGGCCGGTCCACCACGGCGTTGATAGAATTCAAGACCCCCGAGGAAGCGCAGTCTGCGTTGCTGAGGGACGGCAAGTACTTTGGCCAGGCCCAGATTGGCGTCCAGTCGGGCTATGACTTGACGGTTTACGTTGCCAATTACCCGCCGGCGGCCGATGACGAGTACATACGAGACATCTTCAGAGATTGTGGCGAGATCTTGAGTGTCCGTCGACCCAGCTTAAAGGTCAATACCCACCGCCGGTTCTGCTACATCTCCTTCCGCGACCGCGATGCGTCGGCAAAGGCCGTCGCCAAAGAAGGCACCGTCCTCGAGGGCAAGTATTCTCTCCTGGCCAAGTACTCTGATCCCTCGCGCAAGAAGAGCCGCGAGGGCGCCGTTGCCGAGGGGCGAGAGGTGCACGTCTCGGGCCTAGACCGGTCCATCACCGAGGATGAGATCCGGGGCGTCTTCTCCAAGCTCGGCAAGGTGACCAGAATCAACATGCCGCAGAATCTCGCCGGCAAGAGTCGCGGGTTCGCATACCTCGACTTTGAGACAAAGGAGCAGGCCCAGAAAGCGGCCGAGGAGATGAACAATACAAAGTTCCGCAATGAGATCCTCACGGTCGAGGTGTCCAAAGAGACCAAGGTGAAGCACGCGGCGAAGACCGGAAGCCTGGATCGCGAGTCTGCTTCTCCCGCCCCGTCAGCGCCTGGCAAAGGGGACGACGCCGTGGGCGAAGGCGGGGACGAGCGCTCGAACCCGTCCACGGCGGACATTGCGGCCCGGACCATTGCCTTGATGGGCCTGCCAGACACCGTCAACGACGCGCGCGTTCGGGTGCTTGTCGAGCCCCTCGGCGCGGTTATCCAGCTGGTGCTGCAGCCCGGCCACGGGGGTGCCAAGATTGAATTCGCAGACGCGGCGACGGCGGGCAAGGCAGCCCTTCAGCTCGATGGCATGGAATTTGAGGGGAGCAAGCTACGAACGGGTCCAGTCCACGAGCTTCGGCGGGCCAAGGCCGAGCACAAGGACGATCGCATCGTTTACGGAGGCAAGGAGAAGAAGGCGACCAAGGACCAGGGCCCGGCAGCAGCAGACGCGGCCCCGGCCAAGGCAGGGCTCATGCTTCCTCCCGCTTCCATCCGCCGCCCCGCCCCAGGCAGGCCCGGGCCCAAGCGTGGTCTTGGCCTCGTCCCGCGAAAAGCGCCTGCGGCTCCCGAGGGTTCGAGGCCGAGCGAGAACGGCGCGGCTGCGGGGAGCGACAAGCCCGCGCCCAAGAGCAACGCCGAATTCAAGGCCATGTTCCTGAGCAGCGGCGGGGGGGAGAAGAAGAAGAAGGCGGGCGACGGCGAGGGAGACGGTGGCGCAGAAGGGGGTGAATGAGCTCTTTCGTCAGGCCCATGGAGGTTTCGCATGGTGGTATTTTGGAGTCTTTTATGGCTGGTCTTCCGCCTCAATGTGAGCTCGCGGTTGACTGCTGTACTTTTAGCTATGCCCGGTCCTGCGCGTCGATGGGGATTCAGTCAGGCGGTTAGACGAGGACAGGTTGCTGCGCTCGACGTGGCCGGCCGGTTCAGCTAGTTGGCAAGGCCTCCGAGGAATGAAATGGAATAAGATGAAGACGGCTAGTCAAACACGGACCGGACCATTTTTCCCCTCCTATGTTCTGTCGCAGGGTGTGCGCTGCCAGACGGCCATGCATTGGCTCCGTTGCCCCCTGCCCTCTATTTTTCTGCATGATGCACATGTCCGTCCCTACAAGGCTGAAGTCAAAAACATTGACTACCCATCTAGACGGCCCTGCCGCTCTTCCCCCCTGCCTATGCAACCCAGCAAATACAAGACCTGGTCCCGCCAGACAGCGACGCGCGATGCGATCAAGCAGGGGCAAGAACCAAGTCGAACCAGCCCCGAGCCCAGGACGGCGGGCCCGTGTCTCTCACCGCAGGTTGGCAGCCTATGCCTTGCCAATGGCGACCGACACGCCCGCGGCGTCCTGACCAGCGCCGCCGCCGCCGCCGCCGACGAGGAGGTCCTGCGAAAAGAGGCGCTGCCAGACGTCGAGCCACTTTTCCTGCTGCGCCGTGGCGAGCTTGCCGGGCTGCTTGAAGGAGCGGGTGAGAAGCTCGCGGAGGCGCGTGCGGAGCATCTTGACGACGAGCATCGTCTTCCAGTCGGGCAGGGCGAAGCGGGCGCGGTTGCCGTCGAGGACGATGACGCCCGAGAACATCTACGCACACATCAGTCAGCACGGCGTGTCCCAGGACCCTGGAATAGGAGGGGTTCTTACGTCGCAGCGGACGTCGCCGCAGAGCAGAGCAATGGCAAACGGCTCGACAGCCGTCGTCTCGTGCGCGTGGTAGACACTGGACAAGGCGGAATGCGGTCAGCATCACGTCAAAGGGTGGATGGAGGGTGCAGACTCACGATTTGGACTGCATGATGTGGTAATACGAGAGCCACTTGACGTCGAGGTGGCCGCGGTTGACCGAGGACCGGTGCAGGCTGATGGACTGGTTGTTGCCAATGTTGCGCAGCCCCTTGGACCCGGGCGTGTCCCGCACGAGCAGCTTCGGGTAGAAGCTCCACGCAATGACAGACGACGACACCAGGTCATTGTCGCTGTTGACATCGACCCGTCGCGGCACCTCGAAGAAGGCCTGCTGCCGACGCCCGCGGCCGCCCGAGGCGAAGCGCTGGCCCTTGAGTGCACGACGCTCCTCCTCGGTCAGCGACAGGGACCCCGAGTCAGCCAGCGAGACGAGGAGCTGGCCCTTCAGATCCTCAATGTTGGCGAGCGTTTGCTGGCTCAAGAAGTTCTTGCGGCAAAACTGAAACTCCTTGCCCATGCCGCTGTTGGACTGGCACACCCGCTTCCAGGCCAGGTAGGCATTGTATATCGTCAGGACATCCGAGTCGGCGCGGCGGAACAGCATCCTCGCGTTGTCGGCCTGTGCCCGCTGCCCAAACGGCGCGGAGAAGGGCGACTTGGACGAGAGGATGGCGGCCACGGTGATTGCCATGTCCAGGCACTTGAAGACGGTGCCAAGCAGAATCAGCTTGCCTAGAAACACGTCAAGCGGCAGTCTGGCCAGTTGACGGCCCAGTGGGGTGAGCTCCTCGGCCGCCGTCAGCGCGCGGACGTCGACGAGGGCATCAATGGCGCGCCGAATGTTCTTCGCCGACGGCGGGTCCAGGGCGTCTCCCAGAGTCTCTTCAATGCCGCCGATTTTGCATATCTTGACACGAATCGCGAGGTCCTGCAGGGAAAGACGGAGCATTTCCGGCGTCTGCTGATCTGCCATGAGCTGATCGTGCCGGTGCTTTGTGAACATGTGGAAGCAGAGGCCCTTCTGCACACGACCGGCGCGACCGCGTCTCTGCTTCGCGTTTGCCCGGGAGATGAAGGTGTCGATGAGTCTCGATAGCTGCTTCTTCTCGTCATAGCGCATCTCCCGATGTTTGCCAGTGTCAATGACACACGTCACGTCCGGGATGGTGATGCCCGTTTCCGCAATGTTGGTGGCGAGAACAATCTTGCGCATGCCGGCCGGGGGCACGAGGAAGGCCGATTCCTGGTCCTCGGTGGCGATTGTCGAATGCAGAGGATACACAAGCCAATCCCTTGCAAATCGAGGGTCGCCGAGGAGCATGTCGTTCAGCGTCCGAATCTCGGCAATGCCCGGCAGGAAGACCAGGATGGCGCTGCTGTACTGCACGAGAGTCTCGTTGGTCGCGATTTGCGCAATCAGCTGGACCACGAGGTCGAACTCGATGTGGTATTCGTCCAGCTGAGAAAGTGTGCTGCGCGTCTTGGCCGAGTAGGCAGACAGGCTCTGGCACAAGTCACTCTTGACCCCCGTGCCCTCGTCCTCGACTGCGTCGTCGTCGAGGTCAATCATCTTTTCCGCCGGCGAGTTGTTTGGATTGTAGCCCGTGGCCTCAATGGCGTCCTCGAGATAGCGGACATCGACGGGGAACGTACGCCCCGGCACGTTGAGGATCGGCGCCTCGCCTAGATACCTCGAGAAGCGCTCGGCATCGACCGTGGCAGACATGAGCACCACCTTGAGGTCTCTGCGCTGTGTCAGGAGGCGCTTGAGCACAATCAGGAGGAAGTCGCTGTCAATGGATCGCTCGTGGACTTCATCGAGGACCAGGTGCGTGATCTCGCGGAGGTCGTTGGACCCCTCAAGCATCCTCATGACAATGCCCGTCGTGGCATACACCAGGCGCGTCTCGCGAGACGTGTTGGCTTCGAGACGGATCGAGTAGCCGACCAGGGAGCGGCTGGTACCCAAATCGCCCTTGTTCTCGCCCAACTCCTCGCTCACTCGCCGGGCCAACGATATGGCAGAGATACGCCGAGGCTCCGTGCAGTATATCTTGCAATGCTTCCCTTGCGAGAGCTCGTGCTCCAACAAGAATGCCGGCACTTGCGTGCTCTTTCCACTGCACGAGGTTAGACCATCCATCCGGCCCGGCCTTGGGGTGCAGCGACTTACCATCCCGTTTCGCCACATATGATGACCACCTGGTGCTTGTCTACAGCTTCCAGGACCTGCGGTCTGAAGCGCCACATCGGTAGTTGTGTACGTGATTCCTGCAAAGCCTGTTAGAACCACCGCCATGACACAAGCCAGCGCACCAGTCAGTTCTCACCAGCATTGTCTGGAACTTGCGCGAGCCAGATTTGTTCGCCCAAATCTTCTTAAATTCCTCGGCGGCGGCAGGGTTCTGCTTTCTGCGATCGCCGACGCCGTTCTCGGATGAGTCTTGAGACGCTTTGGGGGTTCCTCGGCCCCGAAACGCACCCTGGAGAATGACGCCGTCCTCGAGTTCTTGATCGTGCCTCCGCCTCACCAGCGTTCTCAGAGACTTGACAACCTCGCGATCCTCCGAGTCGAGCCGGTTCTTCTTTGCCTCGGCCATGTCGTTCCACAAATCCCGCCAAACGGGCGGCAGGCGCAGTGCCACCTTTTCTTCCCTCGAGTTGCCGCTGAAGATGTGAAAAAGAGCCGAGGTGGCAATGTACGCCTCGGACTGCTTGGAATCTGGTGTGGCAACCCCAAGCATTGTAAAGGTGAATCGGGTTGGGTCCGCGATAATCTCGACGTCTGACGAAGGCTCGCTCTGGGGGGGCTCCTGGGGCTTCGTCCACCCAATGTCGACAGACTGGCGGCTTGCGAATGTCGCATCCGACACAACGGTATAGTGGATCTTGACAGAGGCATCTCTGTTACCGGTCAGCACGAGTCGCAGCGCTTTGACGGTTTCGAGAGCACGACTTGCCTTGAGCGACAAGCCTCCTCCAAGACCCTCCTTGGCTTGATGCCTGACCACTCGCCAAAGTCCCGAATCAAAAGTCTTGCGCCGCCAGACGAGTTGATAACCAGTTGCGTCTTACCCGTCTCCGGATCAACTTCGTTCTGGGGCAGTGATGCGAACAGTCCGGCAATGCCGACGTCGTCATCGTCATCGTTCTCGGCCAGGATCTCGGCAGCCATGCGCTCCGCCTCAGCAGCAATGTCGTCCTTGTCCGATGTCTTGGTATCGGCAACCGACTCTGACGCCTCGGCTTCTTCGGCAGAGGTATCTTGGGCTTGTCGTCGTGCAGCTGCTAACTGCTTCTCCACAGCCACCCTCTCGACCTTCCATTTCTGCTCGGCTACGAATTTGTCGAAGAGAACATCGTTTTCTATCTTGCCGAGCTTCGCCTCCAGTCTTGCTATGGCCATGTCGGTGTCCTCGTCGTCGGACTGCCTGGCCTTGCCACGACCCTGCCTGCGAGTGAGCTCGAGTAGTTTTGCCTTGGTTGCAAGGTATTCAGGGATCAGGTCTTCAGGTTCAATGTCAACATCACAGGTTACCACCACCTTCTTGGATGGCGTCTTGACGGGGCGTGCGTTTCCGTTTGACTTGGAGAGATCCTTGCCTCTGCGGCCATTCTGGGTGTCTTGAGGCCTGGGGGTATGCGGGCGGGACGGAAAAGGGCTGTCGGTCGGAGTTTCTGCAAGGGAGCTGTGTGAGTGCCTGGCATGAAAAGAGGGGGGGAGAAAGGCAAGACTTGTACCTTTGGCCGTGGGCTTGCCCCTGAGCTCGTAGGGGGGGAGCTCGTCGAGGGAGCATTGGCGGGCTAGCCAGTCGAGAGCCTCTTCCAAGCCCCAAATCGAATCCTTGACAGCATTGGAAACGTGTGGAGCAATGTCGAGTATGTGATGCAGAGCAGCCTCGACGCGAGGCTCGGGAAAGGTAGCAGCCTCGAGAGTCTGGCGCAGGGTCCACAGACGAACAATCATTTCTTCCTCAGAGGGCATCCGGCCGCTACTGGCGTTTTCCGACGAGACATTGGAGGCAGAGAAGCGAGTCTCGGCGTAGATAAGGTCGAGAATATGGTCGAGCAGATCCGGGGGCAGCCACTTGGGGATGTTGACCGTGTCGGCCTGGCTGCGGAGCAAGCGGCGGTCCGTCTCGAGGCGGGATCGCTGGCGCTGAGCGTCGCGCTTCGCCTTTTGCGTGTGCTTTTCGACGAGCAGCTGCAGCTCCGACTCCTCGAGCTGGCGCTCAAACTCGTCCGGGCTGAGTGGCTTGTCGTGCGGCTGCTGCTGGGCGGCAGCCGTCGATGGCGGGGCATCGGGGCTCGAGGTGGAGGGACGAGGGGCATCGTCGCCATTTGGCTTGAGCGTTGCCTCGGACTCTGGGCGCGGCTTGGACGCGATGGATGTCGTGGCAAAGCCGCGGGCGGGATTGGCAGCGGGCTTCTTCTTCTTCTTTGCTCCAGCCATGGTTAGATCTGAGGGTGCCGTTAGCAGAGGATTCGATGACGAGGCGAGTTGGGCATGTCTGGTGCCTGGGCGGATAGGCGGAAAAGGTACCTCAAGCCAAGCACTGACCTCTGCCACAGTTCGGAGTACCTGCAGATTTATCGCATGCACCTCGCAGGGCGCCTGAGATGGACGAGGTGCCGTACCTGATGGTGCCTTGAGGTTGAAAGCTCTGGCAAAGCACCGGGCGGGGGCAGCTGTCAAAGTGCTGCTTCCGGCGCCCGTTGAGTCAAGCAACGGCGTGGTTACAAACGGAGTTGATTTTGACGGAGGTGATAAAGCCGCCTGTCGACGTAGCCAATCGTTCCTCGTTTGCACGGAAATGCTCCGCAAACCAGGTTCTAAACGCCGACAGGGTTACTGTGGCAGACGGAGTTTGGGCCAGCGCTTCCCGCACTCGCCCTGCGTTTGGCATCAGTTGAGGATGGGAAGCTCGCGTACTTGTTGCTGGCGGTCTAGGTCATGAGGCACATTGCACTCTAGAACAAGTACCCATCCATATGAGGCCTTGAGCTATTCATTTCTACACCCGCCCTGCAGCTACATGGTTCCCGCCGAGTTCAGTTCGCAAGTCGACCATGACTGTACCAGTGCCGGTTGAGGTGGGCGGTGAGAATTTCCGCCTACTGCTTCGCCAGGGCGGGGCCAATTTTTTCCACCGTGGGGAAAGGCCCCGAGTCCACGCGCAAGCTCTACTCAACTGCACATGCGACCCGACCAGGTTGCAAAAAAAAAACCATCGAGTCACTTCAACCTCTCCCGCCAGCCTCGTTCAGGCCTTCGTCTCGTCTTTTCTCGCCCCGCTTGGCGCGCCTCTTCGCCTCGAGGACAACCATAAGCCTCGGCAGCCCCCGATGATTCGTCCACTCGCCCGTCTCTAATCCTCTTCTCGCCATGCCTGAAGCCGAGGTCAATGGCGCCAGCGCCGGCCTGGACCTGGCCGCCGCCGAAAAGGCCTTGGCCTCGTCCTCGACCGCCGAGCGCATTGCCCATCTACACCACCTCGACGACTTAATAGCGCAGAAATGTACCCATCGGTTCCCCAGCGCCGCGCCCGACCAGTAGCTAACCCAGTGTTGCCAGCGTTGGACCAACGCCTTATCCAAGACGTCCTCGACCTTTTGTTCGGCACCCACGCCCTCTACCAAGACCGAGAGTCTCGAATTGCCGTCCAGAAATGTCTCGCCTCGGCCATCAAGGCTGGGGCAAGTCCCAAGACCCTGGAGGCTTCGGTCAAGGCTCTGCGCCAAGAGACGCAAAAGCCCGGCATCGCAGTCTCCAACGCCTTTGTCATGGTCGAGTGGTGCAGCATCTTCATGCAACACCTTGCTGCTTCTCCCCTTTGGGACGAGCTGGGCAACGATATCCTCCTGGCTGGAGCTGATGCCCTGGAGAAGTGTTTGCAACCAAGCTCAAAGAGTGGCATGCTCCGCTCCGCCCTTGTTGTCACTAGGAGAGGGTTTCGCCAGCTTTTCTCGCCAGTCCAATCGCGAGACAAGAACTTGGACACCGCCGTCTCGACACTCACAGCCAAAGGCCAGCAACCCGTGGCCAAGCGTACTCTGATTCTGGGTGTCATTGCAGGCGTCTGTGCCCGCCAGCCCGAGCTCAAATCGCAGCTAGAGACACATAAACCAAAATACTACGAGTTTTACGTTCGAGAGGTCGTCGGCTCTCGAACAGCGCTGCCTGAGCATGTCGCCTCTGGACTTGGCGACTTCTTCCTCCACTTCGTCACTCTCGACGAGCTTGAAAGGGACCTGATGCCAACAATCGACAAAGCTTTGCTGCGTGCGCCCGAGGTTGTCCTCGGCGGTGTTCTCGAACCCCTCGTGGCATCTCTTCCCGACAGTGTGGATCTGTCCCAGTTGCTTCACAGCAAGCTTCTCAAGCCGCTTTTGTCCAACATCAAATCCAGTAATCCAGCCATTCGCGCCGGGGCAATCACCGTCTTTCGAGCCATGGTAAAGCGCTGCTCCAATCTTCAGGCTATGGATGGGGTCGTCAACGAGGTTGCCGGCCCCCTAGCTGCCGGAAAGCTTGCCTCTCCTGACCAAAGGATCCTCCATGCTGAGATGCTGGAGGCGACCCCGCTGTCGGACGAGGGTGCCGTCAAGGCCTCCTCGGCACTCGTGGCTGTGGCCTCCAAGGAGGGAAATGAAGCAGCTTTGGCCGCCGAAACCTCGGCCCTAGCACGATCAATCGTCATGATACTCGAGACAGGGAGAGAGATGCCGAAACCAGTTCTCGACGCCATTGTCAAGGGGCTGGCTGAAAAGAAACCGGGCTCACGCAGGTTATGGCTTCTTCGCGTTGGAAATATCTTGTATTCGTTGGGACACCACAAGTCAACGTCGGGGATATCGGCGTTCGTGGAAGCAGTGATGCCCAAGCTCATTGCCAACTCTGACGAGGTCGCGGCAAATGCGGCCGCGGCCGCCCAAAATGGGTTCCTTGTTGGCGCATATGTGCTCACGGCTCTGACACCGCCTTTGCTGCGACAGTTTGCTGGCACCCCTCTCATTGCTTCCCTGTCAAAAACAGTTGCCCCGGCCCAAGCATTTTCACAGTCCACAAAGCAGGCCTTCCTCCTGAACCACCGGATCTACAACAAGATTAGCATCGAAGAGGATTTGCATTGGTTTTGCCGAGCGCTTACCTCTGTCGCACCTCAAGTCGTGGACGCGACTGACAAGGACGTCACCCTGGCCTGGTCCGACGCCGTCATCTACCTGATAACGGCCAGCAGCGTTCCATCAAGGGTGCAGCTAGAGGCGGCAAAGTCTGTTTCCAAGCTGTATGCTCGCAGTCCCTTGGCGATTTGCCGTATCATGGTCGAGGGCCTGTGGAACAGCCTGGCACGGGACGACGCCAAGGACATCAAACTGGACCGGACAAACCTCCTCAACGTTCTGCGGTCAATTTGCCTCGAGCCAGGCGAACTCGAAAGACTGGGCGCCGACATTGACAAGGAGGCCTTGGAAGCGCAAGCCTGCACATTGCCGGTGCTTGCTCGCCACGAACTTATTCCGCGGTCCAGTTGGATAGACTTGTGTCTTCGAATGTCCGTCGATCCTGGCACTCTCGCGCGCAACCACTTGGATGAACTGCTGGAGGAGATTGGGCGGAGGACGTCTCTTGACCAGCCGGTATGCCCCTTGGATGCAGATTCGCCGCTACTGTGCACATGTTGCTGACACCAAGAAACCAAAGTCGGACCTCGTCAAACAAGCTGCGTACAGTGCAGCGGCCGAATTGGCTTTTGTCGCTCCCGATGCCGTCATTCCACGGGTGATGGAGCTCGTTAGCAAAGATTTGGATGCTAGCCAGATTAGCGACGTCGGCCCCGTTGAGGCAGCCATCTTTAGGACTCCCGATGGCACCTGCTTTGTCGATGTTCTCGCCAAGAAGAAACAAAACACGGTCCCCAACAAGAACAGCAAGGATTACGACATCTTGAAGTGGGAAGAAGAACTGAGGACCCAACTGGAACAGAAAAAGGGACAGCAACGAAAGCTCACCGCCGAAGAGTCCTCCAAGGTGAACGCTCAACTGAAGAAGGAAACCCAGATCAGGAACCACCTTCGAGAAGTCGAGGCAAAATTCATGCGCGGCATTGGCATCATCCAATCTCTCGCCACGGGCCCTCCGACTGATGCCAGGCTTTGGCTTGGTACTGCGGTTGCTCTGCTGCTTGGCGTTACGGACGCTGGTGCCAGCCTAATCATTGGCGATGCAGCCTCGTTGGCTTACATCACCTGTTCGGACAAGGTGGCCGCAAGGCTGGGTTCCATTCGCCCTTTCATCGGAGTGGCATCTTTACGAGTCCGGAGGGCGACACTTTCCAACAGTTACGACCAAGAACGCCTCGAGGATCTCGTCACACGAGTTCTCTACCGTCTCCGTTTCTCTGGTGAGCAGCGACCGTTTGATGCCGTCTCTCTGATATACGCCTTGCCACTCGTTCTGGAAATTCTGCGCCAAGGCGGATTTGGAGAATCTGAGGACGACCGAGACGCACAGCTTGTGCTGGCCTTGGAATTCCTCTCTTCTCACACCGACGTCTGCGAGGATGAAGCGGTTTCTCGGTCTGAGCTCTTGGCAGTTCTCATCCAGGCAATGCAAACTCACGCACAACACTATAAACTCGTCAAGGAGTGCTTTGCCGATGCCTGTCGCTGCATAGCACCCAACATGAACAAAGGCGAGATGATGGTGCTGGCAGAGGGAGCAACTGTACCTCACGCGGGAGTCAGGACTACGGTGCTGCAATCAATCAGCGCCGAGGTCGATATGAGCGACCTCGGCTATTCCGACGAGATATGGCTCGCGTGCCACGACGATGTGGAAGAGAATCGCGGACTTGGGAGAGAAATCTGGGAAGAGAGCGGCTTCGACATCAACGCCTCAGTTCCGATGAGGATGGTGCCGTATCTGCAGAGCAAAGATTCTCAGCTGCGCAGGGCAGCCGCCCGTTCTGTAGCCGACTCGGCACAACTGCACAAGCAAACCTTGGGTGAAGTCATTCCTCATCTCAAGGCCATGTACCTGGAGCTTGCAAAACCCAGGGTGCAGCAGCTTGACGAGTATGGAATGCCCAAGAAGATGGACCTGTCGGACCCGTGGGAGGCCAGACACGGCACTGCGGCAGCCTTCAAGGAGCTCACTTCCGTCATGGATAAAGAGCAAATCGATGGCCTCTTCAACTTTCTAATCGAGGCTGGCCCTCTCGGCGACAAGAGCGACTCTGTGCGGCGAGAAATGCTGGACGTGGCCATTCGAGCCACCGAGGTCCATGGCAAGGAGATGATTGATGAACTGATGAAGAAGTTTGAGCGGACGCTTGAACAACCAGACAAGAACAGCGAGGCCGCCGACCGGGTCAACGAGGCCGTCATCATCATCTATGGAGCTCTGGCGCGACACTTGAGGCCGGGCGACTCCAAGATACCCGTCGTGATTGAACGGCTGCTGGCAACATTGAGCACTCCGTCGGAAACCGTGCAATATGCGATCGCTGAGTGTCTGCCCCCGCTCGTCAAGGCCTGCTCGGACAAGTCCTCCAAGTATTTCGACAAAGTCATGGGTGAATTGCTCAAGTCGAAAAAGTATGCCAGTCAGAGAGGCGCCGCTTATGGTCTGGCTGGGTTGGTCCTCGGGAGAGGCATTTCCACACTCCGCGAGTATCGAATCTTGTCCACACTCAAGGGGGCCATGGACAACAAGAAGGAGGCCCACCAACGAGAAGCTGCCCTCCTGGCGTTCGAGCTTCTGTCTACAGTTCTTGGCCGCCTATTCGAGCCATACGTCATTCAGATCGTGCCTGTGCTTCTCGGCGGCTTTGGCGACAGTAACGGCGATGTGCGGGACGCCTGTCTTGCAGCTGCCAAGGCGTGCTTTGGCAAACTGAGCTCGTACGGCGTGAAGCAAATCATGCCCACTCTGCTGAACGGGCTCGATGACCAGCAATGGCGCACTAAGCGAGGTGCCTGCGACCTTCTCGGCGCCATGGCGTATCTCGACCCAAACCAACTGGCCAATAGCCTACCTGATATCATCCCTCCCTTGACTGGTGTTTTGAATGACAGTCACAAGGAGGTGCGAGCTGGCGCAAACAGAAGCCTGAAGCGCTTCGGCGAAGTCATCACCAATCCGGAGGTCAAGAGCCTGGTCGACGTGCTTCTCAAAGCACTCAGCGACCCCACCAAGTACACTGATGAAGCGTTGGACTCTCTCATCAAGGTGCAGTTCGTGCATTACCTCGACGCCCCGTCTCTGGCATTGGTTACCCGCATCCTGCAGCGTGGCTTGGGCGATCGCTCCAACACCAAACGAAAGGCAGCCCAGGTCATTGGCAGCTTGGCCCATTTGACGGAGAAGAAAGACATCATCTTTCATCTCCCCATACTTGTCGCCGGTCTCAAGATTGCCGCCGTTGACCCGGTGCCGACCACCCGCGCAACGGCGTCCAGAGCGCTCGGCTCGCTTGTCGAGAAGCTCGGCGAGGACGCCCTGCCTGATCTTATCCCCGGCTTGATGCAGACTCTGAAGTCAGACACCGGCGCAGGAGACCGTCTTGGCTCTGCTCAGGCGCTGAGCGAGGTTCTTGCCGGGCTGGGGACAACAAGGTTGGAAGAGACGCTGCCGACAATCCTGCAGAACATCGAGTCCTCCAAGCCAGCAGTCCGGGAGGGCTTCATGTCGCTCTTCATCTTCCTTCCCGTCTGCTTCGGCAACAGCTTTTCCAGCTACCTTGGCCGCATTGTTCCGCCTATTCTGGCAGGGCTGGCAGACGATGTCGAGTCGATTCGGGAAACCGCTCTGCGGGCCGGCCGACTTCTTGTTAAGAACTTTGCCATCCGCGCCATCGATCTCCTTTTGCCAGAGCTTGAGCGTGGTCTGGCAGACGACAGCTACAGGATTCGTCTCAGCTCTGTTGAGCTCGTTGGTGATCTTCTCTTCAATCTCACTGGCGTCAAGGCGAACGACGAGGACGAGGACGACGAGGACGACGAGGATGGCGGTAAAGAGGCGAGCGTGTCCCTTAAGGAGGTTCTTGGAGAGGAGAAGCGCAACAAGATCCTCTCGGCGCTTTACGTTTGTCGCTGCGACACCGCAGGCGCCGTCCGTGCGGCTGCCATGGCGGTCTGGAAGGTCCTTGTTTCCAGCCCAAGGACCCTCAAAGAGCTCGTTCCGACCCTCACACAGCTACTCATCAGACGCCTCGGAAGCTCCAACATGGAGCAAAAGGTCATTGCCAGCAACGCGCTCGGCGAGCTTATCCGCAAAGCCGGCGACGGGGTTCTGTCTAGCCTGTTGCCGACCCTGGAGCAAGGCCTCCAAGCGTCGACCGATTCCGACGCCAAGCAGGGTATCTGCCTGGCTCTTCGAGAACTCATTTCCTCAGCATCGCCCGAGGCCTTGGAGGACCACGAGAAGACACTCATCTCGGTCGTACGAACCGCACTCACGGACTCGGACGAAGAGGTCAGGGAGGCCGCTGCAGAGGCATTTGACTCGCTGCAGCAGATTCTTGGCAAGCGGGCTGTTGATCAGGTTCTCCCCTTTCTTCTTAACCTCCTTCGCTCGGAGACTGAGGCAGACAATGCTCTATCGGCTCTTCTTACGCTCCTCACGGAGACTACGCGATCGAACATCATTCTCCCCAACCTGATTCCAACCTTGACGACACCGCCCATCACCGCTTTCGACGCCAAGGCACTGGCCTCGTTGTCGAGGGTGGCCGGAGCTGCCATGAATCGGCGCTTGCCCAACATCATCAACGCTCTGATGGATAATGAGATCAACTGCAAGGAAGATGATCTCCGGGCAGAGCTGGAGACTTCATTCGACACCGTCGTTCAGTCCATCGACGAGTACGACGGCCTCAACACGGTCATGAATGTCCTCTTGGGACTCTTGAAGCACGATGATCACCGGAGACGAGCAGTTACTTCGCGCCACCTTGAAAACTTCTTCTCGTCGACGACGGTTGACTACTCGCGCTACAATCAAGACATTATTCGCTCGCTGCTCAACTCCTTCGGCGACGGCGACATGGACGTTGTCAAGGCCTCTTGGGCGGCTCTCAGTGTTTTTACAAAGAGACTCAAGAAGGAGGAGATGGAGTCCCTCGTCCTATCAACTCGGCAGACTCTGCAGCGGGTCGGCGTCCCAGGAGCAAACCTGCGCGGATTTGAGCTCCCCAAAGGCATCAACGCTGTTTTACCCATCTTCCTGCAGGGTCTGATGAACGGAACTACCGAACAGAAAGTGCAAGCCGCGCTGGGTATTTCCGACATTGTCGACAGGACCAGCGAGGCTTCACTCAAGCCCTTTGTCACCCAGATCACGGGTCCGCTGATCCGTATCGTGTCTGATCGCGCGACCGAGGTCAAGGCGGCTATTCTTCTCACCCTGAACAACCTGCTGGAGAAGATGCCCATGGCGCTCAAGCCTTTCCTTCCGCAACTGCAACGGACCTTTGCCAAGTCGCTGGCAGACCCCTCTAGTGAGACTCTGAGGACGAGAGCTGCCAAGGCACTGGGGACTTTGATCAAGTACACTCCTCGAATCGACCCCTTGATTGCCGAACTGGTTACCGGATCGAAAACGGCGGACCCTGGAGTGAAGACGGCCATGCTCAAGGCTCTTTTCGAAGTCATCAGCAGGGCTGGGGCCAACATGGGCGAGTCGTCACGCTCGGCTGTGCTCTCGTTGATCGACATGGAGGCCGATGAGAGAGACGACGCAATGACAGTCACCAACGCAAAGCTCTTGGGAGCACTCATCAAGAACGTGCCCGAGGAGGCTGCAATGTCGCTTCTGAAGCATCGGGTCATGACCAACCATGTCAGCCATTCATCAACGCTCGCTCTCAACGCAGTGCTCGTAGAGTCGCCGGACACTCTTTTGCAAAGCACCATGGCGGAGGAACTCCCAGACTTGCTCTGCCAGGGCATGACCAACAAGAATGTAAGTGTGCCTGAAACTGAACAGTGGACTTGAAGAGTGCTGACGGGCTTTGTGCAGACGTACATCGCCGACAATGTCATTCTAGCGACGGGCAAAGTGCTGCTCACGTCTCCCCCCAAGAGCTTCGACAGCATGAAAAAGATCTTTGAGACATTGGCCAAAGTCATCGAGCCGGGCAACCCTACAGATTCTCGTCGACTAGCCCTTGTGATGACGCGGACGCTCAGCAGGACAAATATGGAACTGGTGCGACCGCACGTACCAGTCCTCGCGCCGCCCATATTTGCCAGCGTCAGAGACGCCGTCATTCCCGTCAAGCTGGCGGCCGAGGCTGCGTTTGTCGAGCTGTTCTGTGTGGCAGATGAGGAGAGCCGCGTATTTGATAAGTTCATGGCCGGCACCGGAGCGAGCATGGCGCCCAACACCAAGAGGAGCATGACCGACTATTTCAAGAGAGTTGCCATCCGGCTCGGCACACAGGCGAGAGAGAGAAGAGAGGCCGAGGGGGGTCAGGGAGGGTTGGGTCTATCGAATGACGAGCAGGAGGACGAAAAGGAGATTTGGAGCGTGGGCAAGCTGCAAGTCTCTGGTGAAACCTTTTCTTGACGTGGAGGAGGGCGTCAGGACGAGATATAGTCCCAGCTGTAGTCTAGTCATGGTGAAATGAATACGAATGTGATTGTGCCAATGTCCGCAGGACGACTCGAGTTGTCCTACAGGTGCGTGGCGTGTCAAAGGGATGTGGCTTTTCTCAACAGTGCCTGTGCTCCCCCAGTCGACCTGCCAGGCCGGGTGATGATACCCTCAGTCCAAGACAAGTCCACTCTGCACGGCGCCCACGGTGTTCACCCTTGCTTGCTGTGTGACGGCCCCGGCGAGATGTATGTAGCGTTCACGGGGGCCATGGACAGGGTCGTAGGGACGCCTGTTTCAGGCTGGTACAGTTCGCTCGCTCACCGTGCAGCTCGTACAAGCTGTCGGGCTTTGTTCATGGAGGTCTAACCTGGTGCTTGCCCAGCCTCTACAGATCCATGCTGACACGCCGCTCACGACTAGATGTTCAACTCGGCTGAGCAGCTGTCAGTGAGCACGGGAAACCCACGCCGGAGCCCGTGGTCCGTAGTGGATGCAAAGATGGGCATTGCCCGAGGTCGAGAATCCCAATGACTCGAGACTGAGAGTTTCTGTTTGCGTGGCACTCCTCTCCCCCCTCCAATGTGTTATATCAAGCATCTGTAAAGCCCGAGGCGGATGCCATCATCTGGCGGTGGTGTTAAAGTGTGAGTGACATCACGTGATATATGGCTGTCGGCGATGACTCATCAGAGCCCTCGCTTAGCGCGAATCGCTGGGACTAGTGCACGTGAACCCACAAACTCGGACCGGGAATGTGCGACGCCTGAGAAATTCTGGCCACGGAAACCCCTCCCTGACTTCAACCTCCCTACACCCATCGAGGATCGGCCATCATCACCAACAACCGTCAAGATGTGAGTGCAACAATTGCGAAGAAGCGGAAGGAACGCTGCGGCTCTGCCGCAGACTGCTTTGGTGGTTGGGCCGGGCAGCAGAGCCCGTGGTTTCGACGTCGGCAGCCCCCGGGCAAGTCGACCACGTCACGGGCGATGGGACACGACACGGAGACGAGATGATCGTGGGCTGACATTGAATCTCTTCCTCTCTCTCAGGGTCAACCTGCGAACTCAGAAGCGCCTTGCCGCGTCGGTCATCGGCTGCGGCAAGCGCAAGATCTGGCTCGACCCCAATGAGCAGAGCGAGATCTCCAACGCCAACTCGCGCCAGACGGTCCGCAAGCTCGTCGCCGATGGCCTCATCATCCGCAAGCCCGTCACCATGCACTCGCGATCCCGAGCTCGCGAGCTGAACCTCGCCCGAAGAGAAGGCCGACACCGTGGCTACGGTAAGAGAAAGGGTACCGCCGACGCCCGCATGCCCTCCCAGGTCCTCTGGATGCGCCGCCTGCGGGTCCTCCGCCGCCTTCTCGTCAAGTACCGCGCCTCTGGCAAGATCGACAAGCACCTGTATCACGAGCTGTACCACCTGAGCAAGGGTAACACGTTCAAACATAAGCGTGCCCTGGTTGAGCACGTACGTATCCCCTCGCCGCAGTATCTCCCTTGCCTATGGGAGGCGTCGGCCCCTAGGCTGGAACTGGAGGCTGTCGCCCATGGCAAGAAGCAAACGGCGTACTGACCGTCAAACAGATCCACCGTGCCAAGGCCGAGAAGCACCGTGAGCAGCTGCTCAAGGACGAGATGGACGCCAAGCGCGCAAAGACCAAGGCTGCCCGCGAGCGCAAGATGGAGAGGGCTACGGCGAAGCGGAATGCCATGCTGGCCGAGGAGTAGACCTCGTGGACTGCGACGACATTTCGGTCTTGAGAGGAGGCTGCATTCGGAGTCTACGGGTTGGGTCTTTTTTTATGCCCCTCTGGTTTCTACAGTCGAGCCGGCAGGGTTTCGGGCGTGTAGCATTGAAAATGGAATCCACGATGCTCGAGTTTTGCGAGGCAATATGTCGACTGGGTCTACCGATGGTCTGCTCGACTCGCTCTATCTTGCGCTCGGGGCCCTTCATCTGGCAGCCAGAGGTGTGCTATCTATGACGCCTGCTCTTCGTCTTGCTCTTGCATAGCTTCACATGCCCGATGCGACGAATATGATGTTTACATGGACACCATCGAGATGCCTCAATTGCTATGCGAACAATATTGCCAGGGAGGCCGGGCAGCGGGGGACAGCCGGCAAACAGCTTGTCGCGGCAAGCTGTCCCGAGGCACAGAAGAGGTGTAAAAAGATAACAGCCCCGAGAGCTTTGCAGCAAGCACTGGGGACAACCGCGCGTTGTAAAGGATGACGGAGACGAAGCAATCAATGCCTCAGCACGATACAGTAGCAATGACCAGAGGTTGGCAGAAGGGGGGTTCAGACTCCTGCACCGACAGGCTCGCCTCAGCGTCTAGACATTTGGTGCAGGGGAGAATTGCAGAGACTCCGGAGATAGGCAAGCATACGCAAGTAGGGTAGGGTTAGGTGGACACGACTGGAAGAGGTGAGGAAGCTACATAAAATGGGGATATATGGGGATGAGTGCAGCATGAAGTGTGAAGAAGATGCCGACAAGCTTCGTCGGGGATCAACCTAAGGAATGGATCAGATCCCATCACATTGCCCCGTAAGGTGGTGAGGTGTGCCAGGGCATATCAGCATGCCCCCCGTGGCCTGCCTCGAGCCCGGTAAAGGGCGAGGAGGTGCGGAGTGCGGTTTGGCTGTAGGTAGCGGTCTCATCACGCCCATCTTTAGTTGATGAGGAAAGAAGAGGAGAAGGGGAAAGAGTTGAGGACGAGGGCGCGGGGGGATATGGAGAGAGAGAGGGCTGGTGGGTGGGATGGAGCGGGAAAAGAATATTGCGGCTGCTGGGGGGAGCCAAAATGTCCGAAGTACCTGGACCGGGGGAAGAGGTACTGTACATAATACCTATCAGGTACAGTTGGCGCGGATCCCCTGGAGCCGCGGTGCTTGGAGGGAGCCCCCGCCTGTAAGAATGGTTGCGGGGGTGCCGGATATCGGCCTCGGGGCGAATCGGCTATGACAGAAATCAATGTACCCGGTACAGCGACAGCGGCCCGTATCATCATGCCATATGGTCGGTCAGTCACTCGGCTTCTCAAAGCTCTTCGCCTCGTCCTGACCTGTTGCTCCGCTCCCGTGGCTTCCGGATCCAACAATCGACTGACTGAACGTTGCCTTGCCGCGCACCCGCAGCTCTCCGGCGTCGCACCTATCCGCCACATTGCGTGCGCCTCCTCTCTGGCAGCGAGCCATGTCTTTGACCTGTCTGCGAGGCTCTCGTCGTGCCCTCGGTGGCATTGCGCGGCCAGTGCTCAAGCCCGCAGTTGCCCTGCCTTGTGCGTCTCGGAGGACCAAGGCCTCTTTGGCCCAAGACGGCCAGCAACAGGTTCGCAGCCGACCTCTACGGCCCATTGGAGATGCTGACGCCGCTTCCGCAGCTCCTCGTTGCCCACCTTCAACAGGCGGACCCGGCCGTGTTCGACATTATTGAAAATGTTTGTCCGGCTTGCCCTCTCAGATATGTCTCGAAAGGATGCGGCGGTTTGCGACTAACAGAGAGGCGTCTAGGAGAAAAAACGACAGAAGCATTTCATCAACCTGATTCCTTCCGAGAACTTTACTTCCCAGGCTGTTCTCGATGCCCTCGGCAGCGTCATGCAGAGTAAGCGACCAGTGCCCGTTCCCGCCCTCGACTAGGCTGACAGGGCTTCGACAGACAAGTATTCCGAGGGCTATCCCGGCGCCCGGTACTACGGCGGCAACGAGTTCATCGACAAGTCTGAGCGTCTCTGCCAACGCCGCGCTCTCGAGCTATTCGGTCTAGACGCCAAGAGCTGGGGCGTCAACGTTCAGGGTACGTCGGGGCGGTTCGATGAGCCTCGATGGGCAAAGAGCTGACCTGCCTGGACAGCTCTCTCCGGTGCGCCTGCTAACCTGTATGTCTACTCGGCTCTTATGAACACGCACGACCGGCTCATGGGTCTCGATCTGCCTCACGGCGGACACCTGTCACATGGATACCAAACACCGACCAAGAAGATCTCCTTCATCTCCAAATACTTTGAGACGCTGCCTTACCGCCTCGACGAGTCCACCGGTCTCATCGACTACGACAAGCTCGAGGAGATGGCTCTTCTCTACCGCCCCAAGATCATCGTGGCCGGCGCCAGCGCCTACAGTCGGTTGATCGACTACAAGCGCATGCGAGACATTTGCGACAAGACCAACGCCTACCTGCTGGCCGATATGGCTCATATCTCGGGACTCGTTGCTGCCAAGGTCCTGCCTAGCCCCTTTTCCCACGCCGACATCGTCACCACCACCAGCCACAAGAGCTTGCGTGGGCCGCGAGGAGCCCTGATATTCTTCCGGAAAGGCGTTCGTAGGCAGAACGTCAAGACCAAACAGGACGAAATGTATGACCTCGAAGGCCCCATCAACTCGTCCGTCTTCCCCGGCCACCAGGGCGGACCTCACAACCACACAATCACAGCGCTGGCCGTGGCTCTCAAGCAGGCCCAGTCCCCGGACTTTCACGCCTACCAGGGCCAGATTCTATCAAACGCAAAGGCCTTTGCCAAGCGCCTGGGCGAAGCGAAGGGCAACGGCGGTCTGGGCTATAGCATCGTCTCGGGCGGCACCGACAACCACCTGGTCTTGGTCGACCTCAAGCCCAACGGCATCGACGGCGGCCGCGTCGAGCGCGTCCTGGAGCTTGTCGGCGTCGCCGCCAACAAGAACACGGTGCCCGGCGACAAGTCGGCCCTGGTGCCGGGCGGTCTCCGCATGGGCACCCCCGCCATGACGACGCGCGGCTTCGGCGAGGAAGACTTTGTCCGCGTCGCCGACGTTGTCGACCGCGCCGTCACCATCACCTTGCGCGTGGCCAAGGCGGCGAGGGAGGCGGCCCGGGAAAGGGGAGAGGCGAACCCCGGCAAGCTCAAGCTGTTTATGGAGCATCTCGGAAACGGCGACAACGAGCCCGAGATTGTGCAGCTGCGGAGCGAGGTCGAGGACTGGGTCGGCACGTATCCCCTGCCGTGGGACTCGGGCTAGCCCCGGGATGTCGTCTTTGGTGCGGCGAAGCGAGCGGAGAGATGGCCGGCGTGGTGTACAAGTAGGTATTCGAGTCGTCGGGGGATGGATCAAGACAAAATCTGAAGACGAGAAAAGAGACGAGGGATGGGGGTCAGTTGGACACGGCGACTGAGATGGCTCGTCTGTATATAAATGAAGGACGGCGTTTTGCTTCTCCGACTCTACATGGCGAACATGGCAGCACGGGCTCAACTCCGAGGCGGCAGCGGCAACAGCAGGTGGCTTATGGTCTCTGGCATCCAGAAGTGTATTCAACTAGGCTTCGCTTTCTGAATGTAGACACTGCGTGAGGGATGCTTGATGTCAATCAAAGACGCACGTCCGAGGCGTTTTGATATCCCCCCCATTGGCATGGCCGAACAAGTCTCGTCACACATTCGCCGCGGTACAAAGAGAGCCGACGTCGATTCGCTCTAACAGGCCAGACCAAACGGTCAAGCCTTGTTGCCCGGCGCCTGCGTCCGGCCCAGGACCTTTACCGCGCTCTCCCTCGCGGCAATGGCATCGTGGTAGCCTTGCAACCGGTGCAGGCCGCCGCCAAAGACGACGGCGGGCCCGTGCTCCTCGACGAGGGCGTGCAGGACGGGCCACAGGGCGAAGTCGGCGAGGGACATGGCCGGGCCGGCGATGAAGCCGCCGTCGCGGGCATCGGCGGCCAGGGCGTCCCATGCGGCGAGCTCCCGCCCGACGGACGGGGCGAGCCCCGGCCGCGCGTGTCGGGCCGCGGGCGTGGAAGCTGGCGGCGCGTGGACGCGGAGCATGTCGCGCAGCTCGAGGGCGCGCTGGAAGCGGGTGAAGCGGGCGGCGAGGCGGGCGTGCGACGGGGCCGGGGCGTCGGCGGCCCCGGCTTGGCCGTAGCACGACTCCAGGTAGAGCATGATGGCCACGTCGCCCTGGACCTCGGTTCTGCCGGCGTCGTTGTCGACAAACTTGATGGCCACGGGCTGCCGCGGCGGTCTCTCGTCGGCGGCGTCCCCGTCGGCGGCGGCGGCGGCGGCCCTGGTGTTTTGCGCCGGGCCAATGCTCCCCCTGGCATACCCGATGCCGTACTCGGCCAGCATCAGCGCGACACGCATGTTGGCAACGGGGTCCTCGGCCGACGCAAAGAAGCGCGGCGCACCGCGTATATGCAGCACGTCGAAGCCGCCGCCGTAGTGCGCGTCCCAGTCAAAGTCGGACGCGTGGTTCTCGGCGCCAAACGCGCGCAGCATGGCCACCACCTCGGGACCCTGGCCGTTGACGACGGGGCGGGCCTCGGCGCGCGTCTTTGCCGTCGCGCCCTGGCCCCAGATGACGGCGTGGTCGCCGTCGATGAAGGTGGCGATGCGGCGGAAGGTGAGGGAGATGCGGGCGCCGCCGTGGGCAAGCTCGGGAGCCGTCTTGTCGCGGTCGGCGCGGCGGTCGGCGCGGATGGCGTGGAGCCACTTCATGTTTGTCGCGAGGCCCATTCTGCAGAGCGAGTTGTGGGGGAGGGCGGCGCGCTGGACACGGCGCTGGGAGGAGGCGGCGGGCGACGAGGAGCCGTCGTCATTGTCGCCGCCGCTCGCTTGCGGAGTCGACGACGGGATCCGAGCAGGACGCTTGGTGCGGAAGACCATTGTGCGCTCAGCGCCGAGACTCACGTTGGCAATGTAGGAACCCCTGGCAATGTCAAGCGTCTTGTCGCTGTGCTCCGAGATGTAGTCGCCGCCATGGCGGTAGAACTGGACCAGGACGTGGTTGACGCCATGTCCCAGCTGTTGCTCGACGGCGGCCCTCACGGCCAGCACCGTCGGGGAAAAGGGCAGCAGCGGCGGCGCCTCGTCCGACGGGTGGCGGTAGACGGGCGCGGAGCCGTCGTGCGGCGAGACGGCCCCCTGGACGGCGACGAGGCGCGGCACCTCGCCGCCCTGGTGCGACATGCGCTGCCACTGCACCTCGTCGCGCAGCCGGTCGAAGATGCCCGCCTCTACTGAAGGGTGGAGCAGGTTGGTGATGACGCTGGTGTCGCCCTCGCAGAGGCCCGTCGTCGTCTGTGGCTGGTTTTGCTTCTCCTCTCCCTCTCCTTCTCCCTCTTCCTCTTCCTCTTCCTCTTCCCCCTCCTCGTCCTCGTCCTCGTCCTCGTCTGTGTCTGTGTCTGAGGGGGCGGGGACTGGTTTGCTGTTGGCGATGGGTGCCCTTTTGGAGCTGTCGGCCCCGGGCTGACGTTGCGCGCCGTTGCTCGGTGATGCCGTCTTGTCTGTAGCGGCTTGTAGCAGAGGCTGCGGCGCGCCCTCTTGGTCCCGCCCCGGCGTAGGAGACGAGCCGGCGAGAGCAGCCGCAGGCGCGTTCTTTCGTTCAACATCACTCACGCCAACATTAGCATCTTCTCGATCGTCGTCGTCGTCGTCGTCATCGTCATCGTCATCATCATCGTCAGCATCGTTCAATCTAGCAGCCGGGGTCTCGGCCAAGCTTGGTCCCAGTTGCTTCGACGGAGTGTCCGGCGGTTCGGCCCGTGCTGCATCTCCCGCGCCCTTGGCAGCCAACGTATGGCAGGGCGAGTCGGATACGAGCCTGAGCCCTGTCATGGGCCTCACAATGTCGGGCGAGTCGCGGGCCGCCTCGCCTGTTTCGCGGGACCTTGATCTCTGGTCATTCTCTTCCGGCTTGGCCCCATTTTCGTCCTGAAGCTGCTTCTCCTCGTCCCTGGACTTGGATTCGTTCTGCTTGTTGGGCTGGATAACTTCGAGAACCTCTTGGTAGCTGGCAATCTCGCAGCCCGTCAGCTCGATGAGACTGCGCACAGCCTTGATCTGGCGCGACTCGGCGCGGTAGCCGCAGCAGTCCTCGACGACGGTTATGGCCATGCCGTGGCCGGCAGCGTCGAGGGCCGTGGCGTAGACGCCGATGTTTGCGAGAGAGCCGCAGATGAAGACCTCCATGACCATCTTGGCCCGGAGCAGGCGCAAGAGCGGCGTGCCCAGAAACGCCGAGTAATGGCTCTTTGTCAAGACGGTGTCGCCCTTGCGGACGGCCCTCTTGACTGCCGGCACCATGTCGGCCCCCGGCAACGAGGCCCGGACGCAGGCCGGCTTCTCGTGACTCAGAAAGGCCTCGGGATCGGGCGGGCCCTGCTCCTCGACGGGCGGCGGCGGATCCGGCGCCTTGCTCCGGCCAGCACCACCGCGGCGGCGACTGCTGCCGCTGGTGGTGCTTGTCCTCGGGCGCAGCGGCGGCGGCGCCGTGTCAGACGTGATGATGGGCTCCTGGTCGGCGGGACGGGCCTGGTCGAAGCACGACTGCACCCAGACGACGTCGCCGACTCCGTCGCGAAAGGCCTCGGACAGGGCTACTGCTCGGGCGACGAAGCCCTCGGGCTCGGCCACGGGCAGCGCCCCGTCGCCAGAGCCGTCCCGGGCATCTGCAAAGTCGTTTTGGAAGTCGACGGCGATGAGGGCCTTGCGGGTGGTCAGCTGCGGTAGGGCGGCTGCGTCAAAGGGGAACATTTTTGTTGGTCGTCTTTTCGGCCACTCGCGCAGTATTTTCCCCGACCCCTTGGGCCCTGCTGTTTTGTATTGGCTTGCGCTTCTGTTCTATTGCCGCCTTGTTGTTGAAAATTGTAAAGATGCAGGCAGGCGTCTTCCCCAATGAGACGAAGCTTTTGCGGCTGAAGACGTCAAGATGGCTGGTTGGTTGCGGGGTGCCAACGGCAAGCTCGCGCCAAGAAGAGTGGAATCGGCGTCGAGCAGCAGACGGCTTCATAGGATATAAAAGCAGGGCAGACGGGCGATTCACTCCATCATGGCGACGATGGCGTGTATGCAGCAAAGGAAGACGTTCGGCGCGCGAGCTCAGCTGAAGAGAGACGAGTGTGGGGGGAGATATGTAGAGTGACGGCCCGCCATGCCATGTGGGGAGCCGTTATATCGTATTACAGAATGGAATGCCAGTCGTCAGCTCGACCTGGCGTAAAGGACAAGAGTCGCGATGTTTGACGCCGCATCACGGACACGGGCGAGACATGCAAGGATACGCACTGGGCAGTCCAAGAGAAAAGAAAACAACCGAGACAGATGATGCAGGCCTGGTCAGTCGTCCGCTGCCTCTGCCAAGAATGTGGCATTCAGAGACGCATGTAGCGAATTGAAGCCGACGAAGCAGTAAGCATGCGATGCATCAGGACCATGCTTGCTCGTCACGTTCTGGCGTTGCACGGCGTCGAGATGCTCGCCCTCTGTCGCCTCACCGTGCCATTGTCACTTTCTTTGCAGCTGCATCCGCATCTATCCGTCCAGATGCGACCCTGGGTCGAGACGCTCGGCGGATGGCTGACCCGGGCTGCCGCGGGCGCGCTCCCGTGGATGCATTTCCGTGGGCCTGCGTCCAGCTTTCGACGCCTGTCTCGCTCGGGGCAGAGCTCAAGCAAGGAAGGGACTGGCTGGCTGGGCTGCGGCCGAGAGCGGCGCAGTCTTTTCTGATGGGAGAGCTGCTCGTCGAGAGAGCCCGGATTGACGAGAGAGCCTGGATTGACGAGAGAGCCTGGATTGACGAGAGGGCCTGGATTGACGAGAGTCGGCCCGGCAATGCATGCTTTCACTCGTGTGTGAGAGATCGAGGAAGGAGGTGGAGAGGAAGAGGCAAGCGAGGCAACTTGCTCGTATCAAGCATCAGGTGTGTCAAGCCGAGCTTTTGCCGGTCCGTCAACCCAAACATGCACCTGTGCTCCACCTACTGTACCTACCTAGATGGACCCCCAAAGGTCCGTCACTTCTCCCGCTTCCGCTCGACGACGAACCGCAACCCCGTCGCCATTTCTCGCCAGCTCATGTCCCCGCTCGCGGCTCGCAAGGCGCGTGGGCGGCTCTCTCTCATCACTACTCCTTAGAGCCGCGTCCCAGCCTGGCCCATTAGCCATGTCGTCAAAACGAACCCTTTCGCCCCAAGACAGCCTCGAGTCGGAACCAAAACGCCCAAGAGTCGCCTCCGACAGTGGAGGCGCGTCACCCCAGCATGCTCCCGCCCAGCCCAAGGTCGACGATGAGCTCGACGACCAAATTGCCGCCGCCGAGTCCCTCACTCCCACCTATCGCCATCTCGCCCGCTGCGGAATCCAACGATCTATAGCCCTGGTCCTCAGGCACGATGGCTTCTCGTCTGCCACTCCCGAAGCCATGGAGAGCTTTACTAGCCTAGTCGAGTCATGTGAGTATCCGTTCCTCTCTCTCGCTAGCCATGGCGCTTACTCGGGCCTAGACCTCGAATCTATCATCCTGGAGACCAAGAGGGTCGCCTTGGCCGCTCGACGCGAGCACCCCATTCCCACCGACTTTGACATCATGCTGCGCTATCATAACCTATCCACCTCGTCGCTCAAACCCCATCTCAAGAACCCGATAGCCAGGGAGGAGCTCATGCCCAAGTACACAAACATCGTCGCCACCGACCCCGATGCCCTCAGGATGCTGCCCCTTCTCAGCTCTGAACTCAGCGGCCAGGCAGACAAGGATGCCAAGCAGTTTATACCCACCTCTTTCCCCGACTTTCCCAGCCGACACACCTACATGTGCACTCTCCAAGAGGACACGGGCTCCCGCGACTCGCAGAAGATCCGCGAGGAGGCGGCCCGGACCGCACAGCAAGGGGAAGATGCCCTCAGAAGGCTGGTTCGCGCCTCAAAGATGCGCAAGCAAAAGGAGGTCAAGTCGCTCGTGGAGCGGGATGCGCAGGGCAAGGAGCGATTCAGACTCTGGGAGACGACCATGAGGCGCTTCATGGGGACCGACGGACGTGGCGAGAATGCGAGCCTGGTGGATATCGCGGACCACAGCATGATTGTCAACGGAGACGCCGTCTTCACTCGCAAGGAGGTGCCTCGGCTGGGGAAGCGTTCAGCCGGCCTGTCTGTAAATGGGACGTAGGTCGCTCGAGATGACAAGCGGCGGCGGGCGACGGGCCGCAAACATGCCACGCACGCTGTGGACAAAAACTCTATGGTGTCAAGGCCGGCCAAGGCGTGCACGCAGAGTGTCGAGGGCGAGGAGAGTGTGGGCCTTGCCACTCACCCACCTCCGCGGGAGGTGTCATGATACCCCTGAAGTTGGATTAGCAGCAGGTGACGGGACTCGGGCATTTCAGGCGACCTGATGGGGCGGCGCAAGGAGTTTTGTTACAAACAGAGAACCAAAGAGACTACCCCTGGCCTGGGGGGTTTCTCATAATGTTTGATGCCAACACTGTGGAAGCGAGCGACAGTGATGTTGGTACGTGAAGCCGGGGGACCACGGACAACCGGAGTATCAAGGCCTGCCCGCCAACTTAACTTACATGGATATGTGTCTGGGGAAACATTCAAGCTCTCCAGGCGTGAGTGTTTGTGATTCGCAAAGGAGAGGGAGAGCAATTGCATCGCCAGTGGGCTCCGAGCTCGAGCCTGAGTTAAGCCCAGCTTAGAGGCGCAGCGGTATAGGGTAGGCTGCCTTTCCCTGGCCGGCAAACACGAGAAGGTACCTGGGGCTCGGTACCTGGGGCTCGGTACCTGGGGCTCGGTACCGGTCTACCAGGCCAGGTCGCCGGTCAGGCACCTTCGGTAGCGGATCCCCTTCGGACGGGCCCAACAGGCCCTAATTTTCCACCCACACAAAAAAAATACCCAATTTCTGGCGAACCAGCACGTCTAGCTTCCCCAGGCAGCCCAGGACCCAGTTGTGCCGCCGCCGCCGCCCCAAAGGTTTTGCTGACGAGCCTGTCGAGCCTTTTCCTGCCCTTTCGAAATTCCTCTCCTGCACTGCACCTCGCGACACCTTTCGTCCCCCCCGTCTCGCCTCGTCTTCCGCTGCCATGGCTGAACAATTGATTCTGAAGGGCACTCTCGAGGGCCACGTAAGTTTAACTCTCCCTCTCCTATTGTCCCCGTCTCCCCCCATTTCGATGTGATCCCTCGTGGGTGACGGGGCCGAGGCGGACGACGATGCGAACTTGTCGAGAATGGCGACAGAAGGACTGACATTTTATTGTAGAATGGCTGGGTCACCAGCTTGGCCACGTCCATGGAGAAGTATGTCTCGGGATGCACTCATGCTCAAGAACCCCGCCTACCGTCGTCGAACGCCGCCTCGAAGCTAACCGTCCAACTCATCGCATCACAGCCCCAACATGCTTCTGTCGGGCAGCCGCGACAAGACCCTGATCATCTGGAACCTCACCCGCGACGAGACCCAATACGGCTACCCGAAGCGATCCCTCCACGGCCACTCCCACATGGTCTCGGACTGCGTACGTCCCCCCCTTGGCAGACCGTGCCTCGACCTCGGGATCCCGACAGAAGAACGTTCAGGAGGCTGATTGCTTGGACTACAGGTCATCTCCTCGGACGGCGCCTACGCTCTGTCGGCCTCGTGGGATAAGACCCTCCGCCTCTGGGAGCTCTCCTCCGGCCAGACCACCCGGCGATTCGTCGGTCACACCAACGACGTCCTCTCCGTCTCCTTCTCCGCCGACAACCGTCAGATCGTCTCCGGCTCGCGTGACCGATCCATCAAGCTGTGGAACACCCTTGGCGACTGCAAGTTCACCATTACCGAGAAGGGCCACACCGAGTGGGTGTCCTGCGTCCGCTTCAGCCCCAACCCCCAGAACCCCGTCATCGTCTCCTCGGGCTGGGACAAGCTTGTCAAGGTGGGTCATCGTCTGTTTTCCGGACTTCTTCCCCGTTTTTACATGATGTTTTGCAACCATTTAAAGTATTTGCTACTTCAGAGCCTCGCTGGCCATGAGACAATCTATTCACCTTGCCTGATCTTACAACTTGACCCGTTACCCTTTGCCGGCTTCGCCCGCGCACCTTGCCCTGCTTCTTTCCCTTGCAAGTTGGCTGACAACCTGCCCTCTTCAGGTCTGGGAGCTCTCCACCTGCAAGCTGCAGACCGACCACATCGGCCACACCGGGTACATCAACACCGTTACCATCTCTCCCGATGGCTCCCTGTGCGCTTCCGGTGGCAAGGACGGCACTACCATGCTCTGGGATCTTAACGAGTCCAAGCACCTGTACTCCCTCAACGCCAACGACGAGATCCACGCCCTCGTTTTCTCCCCCAACCGGTACTGGCTCTGCGCCGCCACCGCCAGCAGCATCATCATCTTCGATCTCGAGAAGAAGAGCAAGGTCGACGAGCTCAAGCCCGAGTTCACCTCGGTCGGCAAGAAGAGCCGGGAGCCCGAGTGTGTCAGCCTGGCCTGGTCCGCCGATGGCCAGACCCTGTTTGCCGGCTACACGGACAACAAAATTCGCGCTTGGGGCGTCATGTCGAGGGCATAGAGCCCGCGTCCTCACGGGAGTGGCGTAAGGTAACGGCAAGGGCAGGCAGGGGAGGATAACGGCAAGGGCCCTACTCGTCGGGGTTGTCGCGCCGAGAAAGGTAGATCATTGGTGGGGCGTCATCCGGCTGGCTTCCTCGTTTGGTCTTGATTGATGCAAAGGGAACCGGGGGAGCGGAGAGGACAAAACGCATCTGACGAGGCATGAAGCGTTTGCTGGCTAAGCAGCCTCTCAAGGCAAAATCTGGGCATCATGCTTTGTTTCCAATCAAAAACAAAATCTTCAACCCTGTTTGCCAGCCAGCCTAGTAAGCCGGGTCGCCGTGTCTCTCCGACTGCTGCCACGAAGCCTTCGTCATGCCATGTCTTGACGATTAGCCAGTCTGCCTGCCTTGGTCTCTTCCACAATTGGCAACACCACGCCTCTGCTCAATTGGTCGCGATCTCATGTAAGCAGGCCTGTTTGCCTGCATTGGACTTGAGGAAAGTGTCTAGCCATTTTGCCTGATGTGTCTCGCCAGCTCCGGGCCCTGTCTAACCGCCAATCGTGAGGCGTGGCCTTTCTGAAGAGCTCCATGTAGGAGTCGCTAATGTACAGTCATCGCTTCCTGTCCCTTTGCTCCCATGTCCATGCATGCATGAGCCCAGATTGTCTATCCGTCCAGTCCGTGCAAAAGTGTCGCGTCGCCCAAGCCGCCCGGCACGCGTGCCCAGAATCCGCAGATGAGGGCCAGCAGTACCGCCAACAAGTCTCCTCCTGTCGGTCGTGCTAGCAAATGGGCATGGAGCGACTCACATGAACGGAGGCAGGGAAAAGGGATAGCCGCTGTTTTTGATGCGGAAAATGCTGAGGAGGAAGCTGCTGGCCAGGAATATGGCGGCCAACCAGGCGAGCGCAGCGACGAGCTGCGAGCGCATATCGTGGTTGCGCGGGACGCGGGTCACGAGCGCAATGGCGCAGAAGGTGAGCACGCCA
>JAPEBW010000627.1:0-44582 GCA_027405785.1 Ophiocordyceps robertsii
AGGAGATTATTAAACCGATATACTTAGTAAGCCTTAGCCTTTTCCGCTTTTATAGCTTATTTATCTTAAAGTTTTATTATAAGCGCGTTAAGGAAGAGGTGCTTATTATTAAGTAAGGTTAGACTTAAAGGCTAATAGGAGCTTCTTATTAAAGAAAATATTGTTTAGTATTTAACTTCTTATAAGATAAGTACTTAATCGTATAATATAGTCGCTCTTAGCTTAGCGGATATTTAAAGGATTTTTATTTAGATAAGTAGGAATTACTACTATTTACTACGTTTTATAGCGCGAGGATAAGGGGATAAGGCGCGGACTAATTACCGCTAGTCGGGCTAGTACTATAAACTAATTACCGCTAGTTAAGGCCGGTACTATAAACTAATTACCGCTAGTTAAGCCGGTATAACGGACTAATTACTATATATAAACGTATATAAGGGTTTAGAAATAGTAAAAAGCTTATTTATTTTTAAAAGCATAGCTAGCTATTTTATACTTAGTTCTTTAAGCTAATTTTAAGGATCTTTAACTATATTATTTATAGTATATAGAATAAACTATAAATATTCTTATAAAATCGCTTAATAAACTAAGTATAAGCTTAATTAAAAATATTATAAACTATAATTAAGGAAATCCCTTTAATATCCTTAGATATCCTTTAAAAATCGCGGTAAGGTTTATCCTATATCTTTTAAGGTGCTTTTATAGTTAAAAACGGGTTAAATTATAATTAAGATATCCCGTAGAAATCCTTAAAAATCTCTTAAAGATACCGGCAGAATCCGCTTAATAGTTTTTATAGTATCTCCTATAGTTAAAGATATCGTAAATTATAGTTAAGTAGGCTCTTAACCCTCTATAGTTATATCTTAGAAACCTTAGCGGGGTCTAACCGGTAATATTCGTTATATCTCTTTAGGCGAGCCTTCGTAGTATATGTTTCGGGCGTTTTTATCGCGGGGTTCCGTAGGGCTTCCTTAAGAGTAAAGTAAGGAGTCCGGGCGTGGCCGTTTAGATTTTATAACATTTTAATTTAGACTTTTTAATATAATCTTTTCGTAGGTTTTTATTAATATATTCTTTTAATAACTTTAAATACTTCTTATTTAAGTTATATATCTTATAGAATCTAAGCTTAGAGCCTTCTTTTAATTTAATTTTATATTTTTAACTACTTTATAGTAATAGCCTATTTTAAGGTAGCGGCGTAAATATATTAAAATATCTTTTTAGTTTATTTTTAAGTATTTTTAGATAATAATCCTTAAGTTTAAGTTAATAGTACCTTTTAAACGTCTTATATACTATATTCGCTCTTTAAGGTATTTTAAACTAATAGTACCTTTTAAATACTATAAGCCGTTTTTATATATTTTATTCTTAATCTTTTTTTTATTCCGTTTTTTCGTAATCTTATCTTTTTACTTAAAATATTACTGCTTAATATCCTTTAAGGTATTTAATAGATTTTCTTCTAATAAATTATAAGTAGCTTTATAATTATCTCCTTAGCTTTTAGTTTCTTTACTAAGGTTTAGCGTTATTTTTACTTATATTATACTAATTGTAGTTGCTTTATCTTAAACTGTACTAATCGTCTTATCGTTTTTCGTTATAATATCTTTTAATACGATATTTATATCTATATAAGAAGCTTTATTATCCTTATTATTGCTATTCCTTATATAGTTATTATTAAGTATTGCTATATTTAAATTATTTAAGGGTTTCGTTTTAAGGTCGTTCTTTATTAAACTTTAAAGAGGAATATTTAAGGTATTGTCTTTAAACCTTAAAAGGCCTTTATCTTAATCTATTATAAGATTATATTTCTATAAAAAGGGTAGTCTTAATATAATATTATAGCTAATAGCTAAGACGTTAAAGAAATCTTTAAAGTTATAAATCTTAATCCTATACTTAAGAGAATTAGTTTTTAGCATAATTTTACCCTTATTATACTTAAAGGGTAATCCTTTTACTTAAAGAAGTATATTAAGCTTATCTTTTTTTCTATAACGTAATTTTAAACAATTTATTATTATAAGAGAAATATAGCTACTTATTGCATCGTAACTTACTAATATAAAAAGGCAATATCCTTTTAATTCTAATAAAAAGGTTATTTTTATACTTTAAGAATTATTATTTAATATAAGTAGGTTCTTTTTACTAGGAAATAGCCTTATTATTCCTAAGCTCGTTAGTTTTTTACCTTATCTACTAACTTCTTAGTAAATCTTAATACTTTTTATAGAACTAGTTTATCTAAGTTATTAAGCTTCTTAATAGCTTTAAAAACTAAATCCTTAATAATAGTATAATCTTTTATTATAGTATTATTAATAAAAACTCTTTTAGTACGAATTATCTTATTATATCGTCCAAGGTTATTATGCTCGTTTTACTACGTTTCTAGCTAGTTCTTAAGCATATCTTTTAAGAATCTCTTTACTTTTAAAAGTATATTTAAATTATAATTCTTATTATAAAGGTTATAATTTA
Source organism: Ophiocordyceps robertsii (assembly GCA_027405785.1). Classification (NCBI taxonomy): domain Eukaryota; kingdom Fungi; phylum Ascomycota; class Sordariomycetes; order Hypocreales; family Ophiocordycipitaceae; genus Ophiocordyceps; species Ophiocordyceps robertsii. The sequence goes on from JAPEBW010000627.1 coordinate 2,512, forward strand.
TCTCGAAATACTTACTATATCGTCTAAATATATCTTTTATAGCTAAGTTAAGGAATTTTATATCTTCTTTAAGCTTATTAGCTAGCTCGTCGTTTTTTTTTAAAGATCGTCTTTATCTTTAATTAAATTAGTAATATATATAGAAAAAGATACGTAATCTTCCTTTAGCTTAATTATCTTATTTATTAAAGGTAGGTTACTATCTTAAAGGTTTTTAATAGTCGTTTTATTATATTACTTAAAGAGTAAAAGTTATTCGATTTTAACCTAGTTATTAGTATTTTCTTATATAAGTTCCTCTTTATTAACTTTAATATCCTCTTTAAGGTTTTTTATAAAAACCTTTATATCGGTAGTAAGTTTCTTAATCATTATAGCGGGTTTATTAAAATTTTCCTTAGTTTAAGAAACTATCTGCTTCTTTACTTATTATTAAAGGTTAGAGCAGCAGCGAAATTATAGGGAAATCAGGACATTACGTAATAGCACGTAATAATAAAGTCGATATTATATAAGGTAGGATTTAGCTAGAATTGATTAATTAAGAATAAAGTACGTAAGTGCTTATAGAATCTCTAGCTATTTAGTAGCGGGAGATTTGCCTTTTATAGATAAATATAAAGGAACGGAGTAATATATCTAGACCGGCTTTCGGGCGGTCTTTACACCTAAGAAATATTAATTTCAAAGCATTTTACCTTATAGCTAGATATCCCTTTCTTATACGGCAATTCGTATTTAAAGTTAATTAAGGTTAGTTTAGGTTTAAGCGGATCCTTATTTTATCTAGTTATCTTAACCTCCTTAGTTTTATATATAACGTTTTATATATATTATACAAGGATATAAGGACTTAGAAAATAACGAGCTAAAGCTAGGCTCTTTAATACGGGTTTTTATATAATTTATATACCCCCTTATGCTTAGCTAATTAAGTAAGGATTAAATATCTGATTTATTAAAGTAGTAAAATCACTTTCTTATAGCCTCCCTTAAAGAGTAGATTTATATACTCTTTACTAATTTATTAAGGTAGTATATATATAAGGTAAAGTCCTTAGTTATATAGGAAAATCTCTTTTATACTTAAGATATATAAAAAACCTTTCTTTTTAGGAAAAAAATATCTTAAGGTATATACTTATAAAACAACCTTATAAAAGGAAAACTCTATAGTTCTATTATTTAGGCGTGTTTAATAAGTAGCTTAGTCTTTAAGAACAATTAATAGTAATTTAAAAACCTAGTTCTTTTAATCTTTTTCTAAGAAACCTTTAAAAGGGAAAAACTTAGTAGGAGGAAAGATATAAAAAGCAAAAGAATAACCTTTAACTACTCTTTTTATTTATAGGACTTCTTATACTAAGGATAATCCGGTCTTAAACTTATTAATTAAAGTAAGACTTAATTCCTTAGTAAATATAGTAGCTATATTATCTTTTAATTTAATATAAAAGACCCTGATTTCTTTATTTCTTATATTCCTTCTCGTATAGTGATATGCAGCACGTATATGTTTAGTATGCTTATAGAATTTAAGATTTTCTGCTTATTTAATAGCAGCAGTATTATCCGTTAAAATAGGGGGAATATTATTTAAGATCTTTATAGATAAATCTCTAGTAATTATAGTAAAGAGACTATTTAAAAATATAGCTTCTTTTATAGCCTCCTTAAGGTTTATATCTTCTACTTCGCATATAAAAAGAGCAATTAAATTTTGCTTAAAATAAGCCTAACTTATAACGTTATTATATATATAAAAATAGTACCCTAAGACTTAGCAGCCGTCTATTAAATCTAAGGCCTAATTAGCATTAATATAACTTTTTATATAAAAAAAGTCTAAAGAGATATTATACGTATATTTAATTTTAAGGCTAGGGTATTTATTTAGATATTTCTAAATTGTACTTAAAGCCTTTATATGCGTATTGTTTAGTTTAGCAGCGAATCTTATATAAGATATAACTAAATAAAGGATATCTAGCCTTATAAATAAGGCTAAAAATAATAAAGATCCTATTTCTTTTTAAAATTGTAATATTACCTCTTTCGAGAGTAATTCCTTAGCTTTTACTAGCTTAAATCCTACTATAGCAAGCGTATTCGAAGTCCTTATAGCTTCTTTATTAAACTCCTTTATTTTATTTAAGGTATATCTTTCTTAAGATATATATAGCTCTTTTTTATCTCGGTTAATTTATATATTTAGACTTAAGAAGTGTTTTATATCTCTTAGTATAGTAAAATCTAAGTATTTAGCTAATTTTTTAAATAGTCTTTCTTTTATTATAGTTTTTAAAGGCCTTACTATTAGAAAGTTATTTACGTAGATCGCTAAAGCAATTTTATAGCGTTTATTTATAAATACCCCCTCTTTTAGTAAAAGGGGGAAAAATCCGAGTTTACTTAGTATATCTTTTAAATAGGTGTACTAAAGCTTTAGGCTTTATTTAAGACCGTATAATGCTTTCTTTAGCTTTGCCTTTATTAAACCTTTATTATTTAGGTCTATAAATTTCGATAGATTTATCCCTTCCTTTTTATAATAAGACCTATTCTTAAAATAGTAGTCTTTTAAAGTATATTATTCGTAGCTTAAAGGAAGATTAATATATACTTCTGAATCTATATCTGCATAAACGAAGGCATTAGTTATATCTATTTATATAGCTTAATAATTATTTAAAACTGCTAAAATAAGAAGAATTCTAGTAAATTTAGGTCTAGCTATAGTTAAGAAGGTCTTTAGGTAATCTAAGCCGTATATCTACTTAAATCCTTAAATTATAAAACGGGCTTTATATTTAATAATTTAATTTTAACTATCCTTCTTAATAGTATAGACCTAACGGCCACATAAAGCCTCCTTATTGCTAGGAAGATAGGCGAATTCCCAAGTATTATATTTAATTAGTTAGTTTATTTTCCTTAGCATAGCATTTTTCTAGCTAGCTAAATTAAGGCTATTTATTGCTTATTTATAGGTATTTAGCAAACCTTAATCCTTATCTTATTTTATTATAGCTAAAATAAAATCTTTATAATCGCTATTTAAAAGCAGGTAAATATTAAGGTAATATATATAGTTAGTATAAGACCCGTTAAGCCTCTTAGGTATTTCTACTACTATATGACTAGTAGGGCTAAGATCTTTATCTAAATCTTTATCTAAATCTTTATTTAGAGAACCTTTTTCTATAAAGGTTAAGGGAATTTCTTTAGTAATTTCCTTAAAAGAGTCTTCCTTTATAAAGCTATAAGCTTTTAGCCTATCTTTATTCTCTAGAATTATATTAAAATCGAAGTCCTTAATAAGACTAAAAGGGTTATCTATAAACCTATTTTCTAGTATAGTAATATCTCTAGAGACTATTAATTTTCTCTTATAAAAGTCCTAGACTTTATAAGCATTCTTACTATAGCCTATAATAACTCCCTTAAAGGCTCTAGCTTTAAGCTTATCTTTAAGGTCCTTATTTTTTATAATAAATTAGGCTTTTAAAGGTTTTAATTTTATTTAAAGTCTTAAAAGGTATAGTAACATTATCCCTCTTTTCTATAAGGCTTTTAAAGCCTATAGCTAAATATAAAGATATATTATATAGGTAAGTAGCTATTAAAACAGCTTTACCCTATAGATATTTAAGCAGTCTTGCTATATATAATAAAAAACGGACTTTTTTTAATATAGTGCGATTTATTCTCTCTATTTTACTATTTAATTCCGGTGTTTTAAGAGGGCTAGAATTAAATAAAATACCGTCTTTTTATAGTGTGTTTTTATCTTATATATAAATTCCTTTACATTATCTAAAAATACTTTTTCAATCCTAGTTTTATCCGGGTTATTTTCAACCTTATTTTTAAATTCTAAGAACCTTTTTATAGCTTCCCCCCTACTTCGAAGGAGGTATAGGTCTAGAAATCGGGTTCCTATATCTAAGAAAGAGATATAGTAGTGATATTTATTAAAAGTAGGCGTTTTAATAGGCCCTTAAATATCTAATACTATTTCTTTAAGAGAGGAATAAGTCTTATTTAAAGGTTATTTATTTACCTTATTTATATCCTTTGCTTTTATATAAATCTCGTAGTGTTTTATTTTATTCTCCTTTTTTAAAAGTATCTTTATATCTTTATTATACCTTTTTAATACTTCTAAAATAGCCTTATAATTTATATGCTTAAGACGTAAATGCTAAGTATAAAAATCTATATCCTTTGCTTTTTAGGAGGTAATAAGGAGCGAATTCCTTTTTAGTAAAGGTTTTAGAGAAATATAATAAAGTTTATTTCTAAGATATCTCTTAGTAAGAATCTATGCTTTATTATTTAAAAGAAGGACTTTATCTTAACCTATAAAGGCATAGGTATTTTTAAAATATAACTAGCTAATTATATTAACTTTAATTTTAAGTATATAAAAACAATCTTTAAGCGTACATCCTTATTTTAGAATATAGGAATTTAAATACTAAATCCCCCTTTCCTTTTACTAATATAAAGAAAGCTTTTCCCTAGCAGACCTTTATTTTAATCTCTTTATAATTAATAAGGTGATTTTTATTTAAAACTATATGCTTAGTAGTACTAGTATTATATATAAAATCAAGAGTCCTTTTACTATATCTAGGAAATCCTCCTTTTTTTACCTTTAATACTAATTCTCGGATCCGAAGGAGTAAGGCTTTTAAAGGTCTTAAAAGAGTATCTTTATTAGCTTTTAAATCTGCTTTAAAAGGGGGTTCCTCTATAAAGGTTAAAATTACCTTTTAAGGGTTATTTAAGGCTACCCCGGGGGTAGGGGCTTAAGAAAGAGGAGAGGGTAGCCGAGAAAGGTCGATAAGATCTATATTAAGGTCTATTTTAGTTAAATTTAAAACCTTATCTCCCTCTTCGCTTAATTTTACCTCTTTTACTTTTTTTTAATTTTTCCTTTTTAAAAGAAAAAGAAAAAGAAGACTTTTTTAAGGTAAGTTTCTTCTTAGTTACCCTATTTAAATCGTCTATTTTCTTCCCTTTAAGCACCTAATAAAAAAGGGCTTTTTTAAGGTAAAGCCGGAAGTAATTAGCTACTAAGTGGCCTGGTTTTTTACATTCTTTATAGTAAGAATTCGAGGAATTCCCTTACTATTTCTAAGGCTTCTTCCGTAGTAAGAAAGCTTTCTCCGAAGAGTCCTCTATATCCTTTACCCTTTAAGCTTTATCTAAAAGACTAGCTATAAAGCTCTCGAGAAAAAAGGCTATAGAATTATACTTAAAGCTATACGTAATATTAATTATATAGCTTTTAAATTCCCTGCTAAGGGAATTTAAAATCTATGCTATAAGAACTACTTCTAGGATATCTATTTCTCGAGATTTTAATTCCTTATAGACCTCTTTTACCTTATAAAGGTATTTCTCTAACTATAAGTCGGAAGGACTTAAGTTAAATAGCTATTTTATAAGTATATAATTCGACGAGGAATTTAAAGGATTATATAGCTTTTATAGCTCTTGCTAAGTATTTTTAGCAGTCGTTACGTACTTAATCTATACTAAGGGACCGTCTTTTAAGCGTAGGAAAATTAAGGTAAGAGCCTCTTCCGTCTTAGTATAATTAGCTTGCTTTAAAGCAGCTATAAGCTTTTCTTTAATAAGAATTGCTTATATTTTAATAGTCTATAAGGTATAATTTAAACTACCCTTTAACTTAAAAAACTCGTATTCTTTCTAGCCTGCTATTTTATATATCTTTAGTAAGATAGGATAGGTAGGTAAAGAAAAGTTAATTTTTAATTTAAAAAAGGTCGAAAGATAAAAGAAGTTAGTAGGGATTAGTAAAGGAAAGTTTAAGCGAAATGCTAAGGAAGGAAGAAGTCTTAGCGGAGAAGAGGGATTTTTAAGAGAATTTAGTATAGATAAGGGGATTTCTAGAGATTTTTCTAAAAAGGGAAAGAAATTAAAGGAGGTAATCGAGGTTAAGATATCTTTAAGTATAAATTCTAAGAGATTTGGTTGTTTAATTATCGTTAGATTTTAAGGAAAGTTAGACGGGTAATTAAGGAAAGGGGTCGTATTTTTCCCGGAATTTTCTAAAGTTAGTTAAAGGAGTAATTTATTTCCTAGCTTAGTAAGCTAAGCCGGGCTTATAACCTATAAAAGGTTAGAGTAGCAGCGAAATTATAAGGAAATTAAGAGATTACGTAATAGTATATAATAGAAGATTCGATATTATATAAGATAGGATTTAGCTAGAATTAATTAATAAAGAATTAAGTGCGTAAGTGCTTGTAGAATCTCTAGCTATTTAGTAGCGGGAGATTCGCCTTTTATAGATAAATGTAAGGGAACGGAGTAATATATCCGGACCGGCCTTTAAGCGGTCTTAAAGCCTAAGAAATGTTAATTTTAAAGCATTTTACCCCGTAGCTAGATGTCCCTTCCTTATACGGCAATTCGTGTTTAAAGTTAGTTAAGGTTAGTTTAGGTCTAAGCGGATCCTTGTTTTATCTAGCTACCCTAACCTCCTTAGTTCCGTATATAACGTTATAGATATCGTATAAGGACGTAAAGACTTAGAAAATAACGAGCTAAAGCTAGGCTATTTAATACAGGTTTTTATATAATTTATACACCCCCCTATGCTTAGTTGATTAAGTTAGGTTTAAATAGCTAATTTATTAAAGTAGTAAAATCACTCTCTTATACTTATTAAAGAGGTATATAAAGCAATTATCTTTATAGTATTTAGTTTAAGATAACTACTTATACGCCCTATCCTTTATAGTAATAACTATATTAAGATATTTTATAAAAGGAGTATAAGGCCTATTACTATCTTTTTTCTTAAAAGGGGGCTCTTTATCTATTTCTTATAATTTAAGGTCTTTAAGATTATAGCTACTATTATCTTTTATATTTTAAAGTATAATATTTATATTAAAATAAGGAGCGTTTTCGTTATTTTCGTAAATAGTTTATAAGGAAGTTTTATACTTATAATTATCCTTAGTTTTAAAAACATTTCTTTATTAGTCGTTTAGGCTTTTAGCTTTTATCTTTATCTTAAGTTTTCCTTTATAAAGACCTTTTATAGGCGAACTAGTCTTAAACGGACTAAAGGTTAGCATAATAAGCTTAATATCGATTTCTTTAGTATTCTTAATTAAAGGTAGTAGTAAAGTATATCGCGGATTATAAGCTAAAAAGGCATTATTCTTACGAATAAGTATATTCCTCCTTTTTACAGAATTCCTCTTTTTAATATAGTCTCTTACGATATAGCCTTCTTTTATATAGTTAAAGCATTAAATAGCTTTCTTAGTAGGCTTTAGCGGGCTTGCTTTAAAGGTATTTAGGTCTATTACGTTACTTAAGTTAAGCTATCGCTTTTTATTATTTTTCTTAATAACCCTACTAAAAGTAAAACGGTGCTTCTTTTACTACTAGCGTTTATATTGCTAATTATCTATTTAGACCGCTAGACTAATATAGTTTAATAGCGTCTTTAGCTTATTTAAGCAGTAGATTTCGTCTTTAACCTCTTCTTAAAGACCTTCGTATAAAGTCGCTATAAGGGCATCGTTTTTTTCTTTTAGCTTAAAGGTTATCTATTAGAATTAAGCTATATAAGCCGATAAAGATATAACTTACTTAAGGCTTCTTAATTTATGCTTTGCTAATCGTTGCTAATCTATAATTTTAAACGCTTTTTATAAAGCTTTTTTAAAGTTATTAAAATTCTTAAAAATATTCTTTATCTTAGAATTCTTATCTTAAAGACTATTATCTATATAGTCCTTGAAAATCGGTTAAACCTATATTACTACTATGCCTTATAAGCAACTAAATATAAATATAACCTTTACTACTTTTTAAATTATCGTAGTAAGATAAAACTAAAAATAAGCTTTAAGAAAGGTAATAAACTCTTATAGCTTAGCTAATTCTTTAGTATAAGATTTAGGAGCCTTAATCTTTAAAATAAAAATATTATCTATAGAGCTTATAAAGGGATAAGAAAGCTTTAAATGCTTTAATCTAGCTTATAGCTAACTAGTTAGCTATAGTATTATAAAAGTAAATATTCTTTTTTTATTTATTATAATTAAATAAACGTAATTATAATAAATACCTTTTGCTTACTTAATAGCTTTAAAAACTTACTAAGTATATAAATACTAAGTATTCTTTATCGGAGCTATTAAGTTCGTAAAGATTCTTATAAGCTAGTTTTATATTGCGGAACTCTTAGTATTTTTTATATACTAAGTAGTAAGGCGTAATTTATTTAATTTATATTTACTAGCTAGAAAAAAAAAGAAGACTTCGTGCTAACTACTAAGCTAAATAAGGTAAGAATACCTTATTATACGGATTTCTTATATTAAAACTAGCTAAAGAAAAAAAAAGAAAAAAAGAAAAAAAGTTAAGGGAAGGAGGAGGAAGGACCTCATTTTATACCTTTTTAAGGCTACTAAAAGGCCTTTTTTTTCTATACTTCTATATGCTTTTCTATGCTAATCTATAACTTATAATAACTTAAAAGGTTACTAAACTACTTCTTAAGCTAATAAAAATATCTTATGCTATCTTTATTACTAGTTATAAGTAATATACGCTTTATTACTTATAATTAGCTTATAAAACTAAATATCCTTATCTTAAAACCTTTTATAAGATTCTATCCTTTTTTAAAAAAAGGCCTTTTACCTTAGCTTTATACGAGGTATTAGTCGATTATATAAAGCATCGGTCGATCTATTTAATACTTATCCCGTTATTAGCTTAAGCTAACCTAAGCTAAATATAGGCGTATTTTACTTATACCGCTTTTAGCTAATACTAGTTATCTTTAACTATTAAGCTATATCGTCTTTCCTTATAACTACCGGTATTTACTTTAATAGTTATTACTTATAACTAGCGGTATTTACTTTATTAATTACTCCTTTATATCTAGCGGTATTTACTTTACTAAATATTAGTACTTTTAATACTTAGGATTGCTAAAAGAATAGGGTTTCTATTATATATTCCCCTCTTTAAGGTCTTTTTAAACTTAGAAAGATAAACGTTTTTTTTTAAATGTTATTTTTAACCTTTAAGAAACTACTTAAAATATTTAAAGAAATCTTACTTTAAAGAGAGTAACTATAAGAATTCTTTAAAGAAAATCCTAATCTTTTATCTCTATAGATCTTTTTTAAAGAAAAATCTTATTTAAATTTCCTTTTACTTTTACTATTTAAGATAGTAAAGAAATCCTAGCTTAAAGAAGCTAATACTTCCTCTTAAGGGTTTAATCGATTAAAATCCTTAACTTTTCTTAAAGCCTTTCTTAAGTGCTTTATAGGTTCTTAAGTATTATCCGAACTAAGATAGTGCTTTTACTTTATTAAATAAAAGTATTCTTAATTTTCTATCTTCTTAGCGAGTATAGCCTTTATTATATATTCGCTCTCTTTAACTCTTTTTAAGTTTAACTCTTTAGCTACCTTAGCTTCTTATAAAGTTAGCTTTAATAAAGATATATAAAAAATAGGGTATATAAGTAAACTAGTTAAAAGTTTTAACTTATAATTAACCTTTCCTATTTTCTTTATAACTTTAAAAGGTCTTATCTTTTTATAATCTAAGGACTTATTAGGTTTATTAGTCTTAAGATTCTTTATTAAAAGATATACTTTATTGCCTTTAGATAAAAAAGGTTTTAAAGACTATCTCTTATCGTAATAATACTATATCTTCTTAGTAATATATAAGGAAGTAAGATATACTCTCTCGCAGCCTATAGACTAAATACAGCATGAATAACACATGACATAAATACGCTGAAATATACATGAAATCCGTTATACAATTTTACATACTATACATATTTCCTTATATTATTCCACCTATACATAAGTTAGACATAAGCAGATTAGGAAGAGGTGTGTATAGAGACTATATGTATAATCCGTGCTAAGTCGCTGCGCCACCTCGTATTCCTTGCGGAATTAATCCCTTGGCTTATAAATACAATATTAACTTAACAATAGCTATTAGCCTACTATGCATAACTGCGCTAGACAGGGGGCTCTTTTCCAAATCACTTAAGTTACTTATAGCTTAGGAATTGTCTATATAAGGAGGCCTTAGTCCCCCCTTTACCTTAAATAGATTATTAACCTTATACACATATATCTTACTTATTTCTTTACCTTTTCGCAAACTCTTTACAACTTTATAATCCCCTTACTCATAGCTATAAGCCTGCTTCCTTCTGCACCTATTTGCTTCTTAATTTAATAGATTTTAGTTCTAATTTTATAAATCTATATAAGCTAATTAACTACTTAAAGTTTAATATAGCTTTTTTAGCTATAACTTTTTTAAGTAAAGAAGACTTATAAGCTTTAAAAGTAAAGCTATAATTCGTAAATACTAAAGTATTCTTAATAAGCTTAAAATAAGAGGTATTATACGCTAACTATACTATAGGTAATTTAAAAAGCTAATTATCTTATTAATGATTTATATAGCTTTTAAGATATTGCTTAAGCGTTTAATTTAATCGTTTTATTATTTTATTTAAAATAAGGTAAAAAGCAGGAAATAATTTATACTTTATACTTAAGGCTTATATTAAACCTTATTAAAAATTCGAAATAGATTTCCGATCTTTATCCGAAATAGTTAAACTCGGAAGTCTTCGATTAGCTATAATATATCTTTTAAAAGTATAAGATAACTTTTCTACGTTTATAGCTTTATACGTTAAAATAAAATAGCCATACTTTATAAGACGATTAACTATAATTAAAATAAAATCGTATTCTATACTAGTCGTAAGATCTATAGACTTTAGTAATTTTATAATAAAGTCTAAGGCTATAAAGTCTAAAGGTCTTAAAGGAACTTTTAAAGAAATTAAGTTATTATAAAGCTTATATAATATAGCCTTATTTTTATTATATATTTTATATAACTTAATAACTCTTTAAATTTTCTTAGAAAGGTTATAGGTATTATAATAGTTTTTAATCCTATTATACGTTTTTATAAAACCTTAATATTTATATTAAGGGTGCGAATAAAAATCTATTATAACTATTTTCTTAGTCTTTAAGGTAAGGAATAGCTTATTGTTTTAAAACGCTATTTTTTCTTCTTACTTAAGATTTTTATATCTTTTTTTATTTAGGTTCTTATAAGAATTCTTAAGTAATTTTAAAGTAGTAAGATCTTCTTATACGTTAAATAGTATATATAATGTCTTTAACTCTAAATTAATATTATTATTTAGAAATAATAAGGTCTATTTATAAGGCTCTTTTTTATTATTAAGGTCTAGGTATTAGCTAATTATATTAGCTTAGTTATTCTTAAAACCTTTCTTATAAATAATCTTATAATTAAATTCTAAAAGGAATTCAGCCTATCTTATTTACTTAGTATTTAACTGCTATATTATAGCAAGATAACTAATATTCTTATAATCTATATAAACCTTAAGTTTATATTTATTCCTTAAAATATAATGCCGAAATTCTTTAAAAGTGTATATAATAGCTAAGAATTCTTTATCGTATATTAAGTAATAAATCTCTATACTTACTAGCTTCTTAAAATAAACCGCTATAGGTTTAAAAATATTATCCTTATCGCGCTAGCTTAGCTACGTACTAAACATAAAATTAAAAGCATCCGTTTTTAACTTTAATAGCTTCTTTATATTTTAGGTATTTAATATAAGCTTTTTAATAAGTAATCTTTTAATCTTTTTAAAAGCTTTATTTACTTTTAAGTTTTACTAAAAAGGGTCCGTTTTAGCTTTCTTTTATACCGATAATATTAGTATAATTATCTTAGAAAAGTCCGATATAAACTTCTTATAATAGTTTATATATCCTATAAAGCTTTAGATTTCTTTAATATTTATAAGAATTAGCTAATCTTTAATTTAAGAAATCTTTTAAGGGTCTATTCTTATATAAAAAGGAGTAATTATATACCTTAAGAATTTTACTTTTTATATATAAAAGCTATATTTCTTTAGTAAAATATATAAGCTAGCTTTTCTTAACGCTTTTAGCACTATATTAACTTCTTTATAGTGTTGCTTAAGCATATTAAAGTATATAATAATGTTATCTAAATCCGCCGTATAGAATCGGTCTAAATAAGAATTTAATATACTATTAATTCTCTTTTAAAAGGTTGCTAGTATATTAATTAATCTTAAAGGTATAACTAAAAATTCGTAAAGTCTATATTGCGTTCCGAAGGCTATTTTAAATTTATCTCTTTCTTTAATACGTATTTAGCTATAAGTAAATTTAAAGTTAACCTTAGTATACTACTACTTATTAGCTAATCTATCTTTTATTCTACTTATAAGAGGTAACGGAGTCCGGTCTTTTATTATATTGTTATTTATTTTTTTAAAATCGATACAAAGTTAAGTTTTTTCTTTATCTTTACTATTCTTTAAAGTAAATAGTCTAAGAGCTTTATATTTTCTTTTAGAATTTTTAATATAACCTTTTTATAGGTTCTTATCGATATATTCCTTTAATAACCTTAAATACTTCTTATCTAAGTTATATATCTTAGAAAATCTAAGCTTAGAGCCTTCCTTTAACTTAATTTCGTAATCTTAACTACCTTATAGTAGTAGCTTATCTTTAAGTAGTAGTATAAATATATTAAAATATCTTTTTAGTATAATTTTAAGTATTTTTAAAAAACGATTCTTAAGGTATTTTAAGTTAATAGTACCTTTTAAACGTCTTATATACTATATTCGCTCTTTAAAGTATTTTAAACTAATAGTACCTTTTAAATATTATAAGCTGTTCTTATATATCTTATTCTTAATCTTTCTCTTATTCCGTTTTTTCTTAATCTTATCTTTTTACTTAAGGTATTACTACTTAATATTCTTTAAGGTATTTAATAGATTTTCTTTTAATAAATTATAAGTAGCTTTATAATTATCTCCTAAGCTTTTAATTTCTTTTTTAAGGTTTGGCGTTGTTTTCGCTTATATTATACTAGTTATAGTTACTTTATTTTTAGTTGTATTAGTTGTCTTATTATTTTTCGTTACGATATCTTTTAATACGATATTTATATTTATATAAGAAGCTTTATTATCCTTATTATTGCTATTCTTTATATCGTTATCGTTAAGTATTACCGTATTTAAATTATTTCAGGGTTTTGTTTTAAGGTCGTCCTTTATTAAATTATAAAGAGGAATATTTAAGGTATTGTCTTTTAACCTTAAAAGGCCTTTATCTTAATCTATTATAAGATTATATTTTCGTAAAAAGGGTAGTCTTAATATAATATTATAGCTAATAGCTAAGATATTAAAGGAATCTTTAAAGTCATAAATCTTAATTATATACTTAAGAGGATTAGTCTTTAGCATAATCTTACTATTATTATACTTTAAAGGTAATTTCTTTACTAAAAGAAGTATATAAGGCTTATCTTTTCTTTTATAACGTAATTTTAAACGATTTACTATTATAGGGAAAATATAGCTACTTATTACACCGCAATTTACTAATACGTTAAGGCGATATCCTCTTAATTTTAATAAAAAGATTATTTTATACTTTAAAAATTATTATTTAATATAAGTAAGTTCTTTTTACTAAAAAATAGCCTTATTATTCCTAAGCTCGTTAGTCTTTTGCCTTATTTACTAACTTCTCGGTAAATCTTAATTCTTTTTATAAAACTAGTCTATTTAAGTTATTAAGCTTTTTAATAGCTTTAAAAACTAAATCCTTAAGAATAACATAATCTTTTATTATAGTATTATTAATAAAAACTCTTTTAATACAAATTATCTTATTATATCATTTAAGGTTATTAAGCTCATTTTACTACGTTTTTAGCTAGTTCTTAAGCATATCTTTTAAGAATCTCTTTGCTTTTAAAAGTATATCTAAATTATAATACTTATTATAAAGATTGTAATTTATCTTAAAATACTTACTATATCGGCTAAATATATCTTTAATAGCTAAGTAAAGGAATTCCGTATTTTCTTTAAGCTTATTAGCTAGCTTGTTATTTGGTTTCTTAAGATTATCTTTATCTTTAATTAGATTAGTAATATATATAAAAAGAGATAGATAATCTTCTTTTAGCTTAATTATCTTATTTATTAAAGCTAGGTTACTATCTTAAAGGTTTTTAATAGTCGTTTTATTATACTACTTAAAGAGTAAAAGTTATTCGATTTTAACTTAGTTATCGATATTTTCTTATATAAGTTCTTCTTTATCGACTTTAATATCCTCTTTAAAGTTTTCTATAAAAACCTTAGTATAAGTAATAAGTTCTTTAGTTATTATAGCGGGTTTATTAAAAGTCTTCCTTAGTTTAAAAAACTATCCGCTTCCTTACTTATTTAAGAGGTATATAAAGCAGTCGTCTTTATAGTATTTAGCTTAAGATAACTACTTATACGCCCTATTCTTAATAGTAATAACTATATTAAGATATTTTATAAAAGAAGTATAAGGCCTATTACTATCTTCTTTTTTAAAAAAGGGCTCTTTATTTATTTCTTATAATTCGAGGTCTTTAAGATTATAGCTATTATTATCTTCCGTATTTAAAGGTATAGTATTTATATTAAAATAAAAAGCGTTTTTATTATCTTTATAAATAGTCTATAAAGAAGTTTTATACTTATAATTATCCTTAGTCTTAAAGGTATTCCTTTATTAATCGTTTAAGCTTTTAGCTTTTATTTTTATCTTAAGTTCTTCTTTATAAAGACCCTTTATAAGCAAACTAGTCTTAAATAAACTAAGGGTTAGCATAATAAGCTTAGCGTCGATTTCTTTAATATCCTTAATCGAAGGTAGTAATTAAGTATATCGCGGATTATAAGCTAAGAAGGCATTATTCTTACGAATAAGTATATTCCTTCCTTTAAAAGAATTTCTTTTCTTAATATAGTCTTTTGCGATATAGCCTTCTTTCGTATAGTTAAAGTATTAAATAGCTTTCTTAGCGGGCTTTAGCGGGCTCGCTTAAAGGGTATTTAAGTCTATTATATTACTTAAGTCGCGCTATTGCTTTTTAGTATTTTTCTTAATAACCCCGCCGGGAGTTAAACGGTATTTCTCTTACTACTGGCGTTTATACTACGTATTGTTTATTTAAACTGCTAGATTAATATAGTTTAATAGCGTCTTTAGCCTATTTAAGTAGTAGATTTTATCTTTAACGTTTTCTTTAAGACCTTTATAAAAAGTCGCTATAAAGATATTATCTTCCTATTTTAGCTTAAAAGTTATTTATCGGAATTAAGCTATGTAAGCTAATAAAGATATAACCTACTTAAGGCTTTTTAATTTATACTTTACTAATTATTACTTATTTATAATTTTAAACGTTTTTCGTAAAGCTTCTTTAAAGTTATTAAAATTCTTAAAAATATTTTTTATCTTAAAATTCCTATCTTTAAGACTATTATCTATATAGTCCCTAAGAATTAGTTTAAACTATATTACTACTAAGCCTTATAGGTAACTAAATATAAACATAACCTTTACTACTTCTTAATTTATTATAGTAAGATAAAACTAAAAACAAGCTTTAAGAGAGGTAATAAACTTTTATAGCTTAGCTAATTTTTTAGTATAAGGTTTAAAAGCTTTAATCTTTAAAATAAAACTACTATCTATAAAGCTTATAAAGGGATAAGAAAGCTTTAAATACCTCGAACTAGCCTACGGCTAATTAGTTAGCTTTAGTATTATAGAAGTAGATGTTTTTTTTATTTATATTAATTAAATAAATATAATTATAATAAATATCTTTCTCTTACTTATTAGCTAAAAGAACTTACTAAGTATATAAATACTAAGTATTCTTTATTAAAGCTATTAAGTTTATAAAGATTCTTTTAAGCTAGTTTTATATTATAAAACCTTTAGTATTTCTTATATATTAAGTAATAAGGCGTAATTTATCTAACTTAAATTTACTAGCTAAAAAGGGAGAAGAAGACTTAGTGCTAACTACTAAACTAAATAAAGTAAGGGTATCTTATTATGCGGATTTCTTATATTAAAACTAGCTAAAGAAGAAAAAAGAAGGAAAGAAAAGGAGTTAAAGAAAGGAGAAGGAAAGACCTTCTTTTATACCTTTTTAAGACTACTAAAAGGCTTTTTTTTTATATGCTTTTATATGCTTTTATATACTAATCTATAACTTATACCTTATATAACTTATAAGGTTACTAAACTACTTCTTAAGCTAATAAAAAAAGCTTATGCTATTTTTATTATTAGTTATAAGTAATATACGCTTTATTACTTACGACTAGCTTATAAGACTAAATATTCTTATCTTAAAACCTTTTATAAGATTTTATTCTCTTTTAAAGGGAGGCCTCTTACTTTAGCTTTATATAAAGTATCGGTTAATTATATAAAGTATTAGTCGATTTATTTAATATTAATATTATTATTAGCTAAAGCTAACTTAAGCTAAATATAGGCGTATTTAACCTATACCGCTTATAGCTAATATTAGCTATCTTTAACCGTTAAGCTATATTATCTTTCCTTATTACTACTAGTATCTACTTTAATAGTTATAACTTATAACTAGCAGTATTTACTTTACTAGTTACTCCTTTATATTTAGCGGTATTTACTTTACTACATATTAGTACTTTTAGTACTTAAGATTACTAATAGAATAAGGTTTCTATTATAATACGCTTAATTCCCTATACGCTAAATGCTAGTAATACGAGATATACGGATTCCCCGCTTAAAGCACTATAAGCTAATAAGATATACCGACTTAATAATCGGCTAACTTGCTAATAAATAAGTTAAGTAATAGCGGTTAAAAGGAGGCTTTAAAAGACTATATTAAGGGCCTTAATATCGGAGCTTACTATTATAAACTAATACTAAGACCTATTTAAGCTAGGTATATTAATAGCCCTTAAGGTAGTTTATTAAAAGAAGGATTAATTTAATAACTTAAGTAACTAGCTAGTTCTCTTTATATTTAGCGCGATAATCGTTACTATAAAGGGATTACTAATAACTTAAAAATAGGCCCTTAAAAGGAATAACTATAAGACCTATTAGTTGCCCGCAATAAAGTAAGAAATTAATAAATTAAAGTAAAAGAATACTTAAAACCTTATTTATAAAATACTAAAAGCTTAAGTCTTTAATAAGAAATAGGTCTATCTTAAGAAGCTAGTTTAAAGTAAAAAACCTCTTATAAAAGCTTATTAAGTCGTTTAAAAGAACTAAGATTTAGAGAATAAGCTTATAAAGGAGCTTTGTATAGCGATAGCGTACGAAGCCTTATTAAAGCTATTTATAATAATTATTATAGTTAAAAACTTAAAATAAAAATAGCTTTATATTATTTATATATATATATATATATAAAAGTATAAGAAAAGGCGTTTATTACATAGCCTTATAAGCTTAAAGATAGTATAAGCTAAGGTTATAACCTTAATAAGGCTTTATATAATTCTAAAAGCTCGCTTAAGTAATAATATAACTAAGTAAGTATAGACTTATAAGACTATAGCTTTAAGCGCCTAAAGATAAATAAGTATATTCTATACTATAAAGTAAGCAATATACTTACGATTATCTATATAAACGACTTTATTATAGCGGCGCTTATTAAGAAAGCTATTAAGTATAAGGTGGCTAGTAGCTAAGCGGGGGGTGCCCTATAAGACTAGTAGTGCGGTTGCCTTATAAAGCTAGCATAAAGGGCAGTAATATCGTTAAGTATTACTAGCGGACTTTTATCTATTAGTATAACGGCAACCTCTCCCGTTATATTATAATTATAATACCTAACTATAGCTCTTTATTTAAGACCGGGCGATAGATAGCACTAGCTTAGTTATATTAAGCTAATAAGGCAAGCATATAACGGGCGCGCGGTAGTAAGGAGCGGGGCATAAGACCTAAGGCGTATTAAGACGTTAGGTAGCTAGGCCTACGGGTAACTGCATTAACTAGCTAAAGGGCGCGGCGCGCTAGGCTTTAGGAGCCCGCGTTAACTAAGGTATCCCTACTTATAAGAACCAGGGCCTATTAACAAGCGCTCGGAAGCGTATTAATTAAATTAGTAGCTTAAGGACGTGCTACTATAAAGGGGGGATAGTTATAAGGTAGCTAGCAGCTAGGCGGGGGGTGCCCCGTAAGACTAGTAGTGCGGTTGCTTTATAAAGCTAGTATAAGGGGCAGTAATACTATTAGGTATTACTAGCGGACTTTTATCTATTAGTGCGATAGCAACCCCTTTTATTATATTATATTAAGGCTACGACTAATATTCTAACTAGACTATATAAGACTAAGTAGCTTAGTAAGCCTTAAGAATTCGTAGGTATTTAATTTAAACGGGATAAAGCGGTAAGGATAATCTTTATATATTAAATAAGGTTTGCTAAAAAGATCCTTAATAAGTTTAGTTAAGAGGTTACTAAAGCTATAAAAGCGTTATAGCTAATAAGACTTAAGGTTCTTTATAACTAAAAACGTTAAGAACTTATAATAAGCACTATAAAATACCTTCGCTAAACTAATAGCCTTAATTACTTATTAATAAGCACTTAACTAAATATTATATATATAGTAAATAAGCTTTTTGTTAAAGGTTAGAGCAGTAGCAAAATTATGGGAAAATCAGGAGATCACGTAATATTACGTGATAAAGGAGTCGATGTTGTATAAGGCAGGATTTTGGCTGGATTTGATTAATAAAGAATTAAGTACGTGAGTGCTTATAGAATTACTAGCTATTTAATAGCGGGAGATTCGCCTTTTATAGACAAATGTGAGGGAACGGAGTGACATATCCGGACCGGCCCTCGGGCAGTCTTAAAGCCCGAGAAATGTTGATTTTAAAGCATTTTACCCCGTGGCTGTATGTCCCTTTCTTATGCGGCAATTCGTGTTTAAAGTTAGTTAAGATTAGTTTAAGTCTAAGCAGATCCTTGTTTTATCTAGCCACCCTAACCTCCTTAGTTCCGTACATAACGTTATAGACGTCGTATAAGGACGTAAGGACTTAGAAAATAACGAGCCGAAGCTAGGCTATTTAATACGGGTTTTTATATAATTTATACACCCCCCTATGCTTAGCTAATTAAGTAAGGATTAAATAGCTAATTTATTAAAGTAGTAAAATCACTCTCTTATACTTTTTAAAGCTAATAATAACTTAATATATAACTATATAGCGATTATAAAAACGCTATAGCGTTATATTAAGGGTACCTGAAATTATAAAGTTATAATAAAGGGGAAATACTTAATTAAGGACTTTAAGCTCCGTATATATATAAATACCTTCTTTATTAATAATTAAAGTACTTATTATTTTATTACTAGCTACGTTATATTCTTTAATAATAATCTTATCTTTTAAAAAAGTAAGAAATAAATAATTATAATAACCTTATTAATAAAAGTAAAGTTTATAAACTTTATACTTATAAGTATAACTATAATATTATATTAAAGGCCTATATATACTTAGTTTAGTAATACGTAGCTAAATAATTATTTATTTAAAGCTAAAAAGGGAAGGGGGAAATCTTTATTTAAGCTATATAGCTTTATACTTTATTAAGGTCGCTTAAGTAGCTTATACTTAAGTTAAGTTCGGGTTAAACTTAAGCTAAGTTTAGGTAAAGTCTTATATAACTTTAGCTATATATTAGCCTAACTCCGGGTTATTCGCTATAATATAACTATAGCTTTTTTTATAGTATAGCTTATAATACTATCCCCCTTTTAAGCTATCGCGCACTAAGGTATATAATGTTAGCGCCCCGCCCCCCCGCTCTACGCTTAATATTAATCGGTATAGTTATCCTTATCGTGCTTATAATTATACGCTAACGCCTCCCCTTAAATAACATTATATTAAGGCGTTAGATATATTATATGCTCGCCTATCCGCGCCGCTATATCGTCCTTAGTAGCGCTAAGGCGGTATAATATATCTCCTTTACTTACCGCTAATATTAATACTTAAGGTATATCTTACTTTCTTACCGCTTATAGTCCTTAAGTATAAATACCCTTTTTCTTTCCTTTTCCCTTTTTTCTCTTTTTTCTTTCTTTAATTATTAATCTACTTACGCGCGCGCGCCCTCTTATAATAGCTTCGCCGCGCCGCGCCTTAATATATTTACTATAACCCTCCGCGCGCTATCTCCTGCTATATTATAGGCGTTTACCTATCCGGCGCCCCTTAGTATACCCGGCGACTATACGCTACCGCCTTTATATTAGTCTTCGCGCTTACTATTATCGCTTAGTAAGCGGAGCGCGATAGATAGCATTACTATACGGCGCCCCTCTTACCTTATATATATTAAATATATAGCGTCTCTTAATACGGATACTTAATATAAGGCTTATTAAAATTAAGCCTCGCCTTATACCTATAATTACTTTCCTTACGCCCGCGCTAAATTACGCTATTTACCTATATATCCTTATTTTTAGACTATATATAATACGATATTAATGCGATATTAGTATACTAGCAATATAGTCGCCGCCGCGAACGCGCTTTAAGACTATACGTCTTAAAGGACGTTTAAAGATTGCCGCACTAACCTATATATACGTTCTTTAATCCTTAATAAACGCTAGCTAAAAGGATATTACTAATAATTACTATAGTATATAAAGTTAGCTTATACTATTATTATAGCGCGCTAGGCTTAGATATACCTTAACGTTTAAGGTTAATTTATTAATATCGGCGGGTAGTATGTAGTTTACTTTAATTAAGTTATAGTTTCTTATATATTTTATCCGTATTTACTTTATATTTTATTATATCTTATTATATCTTTTATTTATCTTATCGTTATTTATACTTAGTATGCGTTTATAGAGTATTCTTTTTATACTTATTGTTTAAAATCGTCTTAATGTTTACTAAGCGTAGCTTAAAACTTCTTCTTATTTTTCTTAGTTTTCCTCCTTTTTTCCGCTACTTCCTTTATCCTATCTCTTACTTCTTAGCTTAACTTATTATCGTCCTTCCGCCTTACCTTTATTGTTCTTTATTATATTGCTATATCGTCTTTTAAATTTCTTTAAAGCAATTATATCTTAAAAGTCGCTAATTAGCTACTATATTAAGTTAGTATACTTATATTACTTTACTAAGACTTAGCGCTATTTCCTCTTTTTAATCCGTCTTTACTTAGCTTACTTAATCTTCTTTATAATATACTTTAGTTTATCGTTTTCCCCGATTACTAGTTATAGCTAGTAGTTATCGACTACTTAGCTAAGTAAAGGGTTATCCGCTATATAATAAAGGAACTCTATATATAGTTTTTTATATACCCTCCTTAGTATATTAAGTTTTACTATATATAAGCTAACTACCTTTATTATAGTATACTTTTAGTATAGCTAGTCGAGCTTTTAATAAGGCCTATTTATAGTATACTTTCTTATATTTAGCTATACTTTATTGCTTACTTTAAGTCTTTTTACTAGTATATACAACTAATTTACTATCTCCTTTTATCTTACTTATAACGCAGCGATCGCTATTTAAAGGAAGTTAGCGACTTCCTTTATTTTTCGTATAAAGCTCTATATACTCTTTATATTTAGTATAAGCGGTCCCTCTTCTTATATAATTTAGATCGGCTTAATATCGTACCTATATATAGCGAAGAAGGGGCTTATACCTATTATCGATACTACTTAATTATTAAGCGCCGCTTAAGCATAAGGTAGCTATACTTTTTAGTCGTCTTACTTATAGTAAACGTATATATAAAGGTATGCTTATACCTTTTAATTTACGCGCTCCGTTACCTTATCGGTTTAGGTAGTAAGCTAAACTTAGTTTTTTTTAAACCTTAGTTTATTAATAGAATTCTTTTTAAAATTACCTTTTTAGTTTATCCCTTAATTTAAGATAATAGACTTTAGTATTTAATAAAAGCGGAAGTAAGATTATAAAAACTTAGTAATATATACTATTGCTTTTATTATTAATATCACCTTTAAAGTTATCGCCTTTATTAGCTTATTTATTATTACTTAAAGGTTCCGGGAGCCTTTAATCCTTATTAGCGGTAAGTTAACTATAAAGTCTATTATTAAGTATATAAATAGCTATATAAAGAGCAGTAATAATCGGAAAAGTTCTTTTTAAAGTTACTTTTAAATATACCCCTTACTATATAGCCTATAGTTTATAATAAGCTAGCGTACTATTAATAACTAGCCCGGCTAAAAAAACTTTTAAGCTAGTATTATAAGCGTCCCCTCGCGCTTTAAGTATCTTACTACTATTAAGTTATATATCTACTAAGCGATTAATACTTAAAGCTTATTTAACTCTTTATCCTCCCCCTTCTTAAGATATTAAGCCTTACTTAGCACTTTAAGCTAGTCTTTAAAGCGAAGGCGCCCCCTTATATTAATATATACTTACTTACTTAGACCTTTAATTACTATTTTAAGGTAAGTAATTAGTCGCCGTTCCGCACTACTTAAAATACTACTTAGTACTCCTTATCTTTTCGTAATATCGCTATTTACCGCTCTTATATTTCCTACTTATTAAATACGCGGGCCGGTCGTGCTTATTCCTTAAGTGCGTCTTAGCTTAAGTTTAGGTTAAGTTTTAGCTAAACTCCGCCTTTATTCGCCTTATTTTTATCTTAAGGTATAAAGTTATTTACCTTACTTATATAAGCAATTAACCCCGCGTTCTTTTCCCTTACTTATATTATCGTAATAGTACGCTTTTCTTATATTAATTATCGTAGGAGGTTTATATACTTACCGCTAAAAGGGACTTAATATCTTATTAATTGCGCGCTATCTAGGATTATCTATACTACGCGTCTTATTTCTTTTTTATTAAATACCTCTTTTAGCTTATCTTAATCGTAGTATAATAAAGCGTTAAGTACTACCACTAACCTCCTTAAGCGGTACTTTAATATTAAGTTATATAAAGTAAGCTTTATTGCTTATTTACTTTACTTTTTATTTAACTTTCTTTTTATTATAAAGTACTTGAAATTCTTATAATCCGTTAGTACTATAAACGCTAGTATATTATATAACTTTACCCCTTAAAAGTTTAAGTATTATATAATTATAAGTAACTCCTTATCGTAAATTAAGTAATTATACTTTATTATATTAAGTTATTTTAAGAAAAAACTTACTAAGTATTATATCTTATCCGGTCTTACTTATATTAATACGCCGCTTATTATATATTTTAAGTAGTTTGCTTTTAAGTATATTTCCTTTTTAAGGTTATATAGCTATAGTATTAACGTATTATAAAACGCCTCTTAAATAAACTTAAACGTAGCTTAATGCTTATTAGTTTATAAAAATATTACGTTCTTTTTATAAAGGCCGTTTAAGCACTATAAAGCCTTAGTATAAAGCGGGATAAAAGTATAGTAGTAATTTACGAACTTAAAGAAGCTTTAAACGCCTTTTATATTCCTTAGCGCTTACTATATCTAAATAGCTTAAATCTTTTTTAAGTTACACTAAACCTTACCCTTAGCCTATATAATAAAGCTTAAGCACTTTAATTTTTTTAATATAAAGTCGTATTTTTATAGGTTTAATATAAGGCCTACCTCTTATAACCTTTTAAGCACCTTCGCTACCTTATCTTAATAATTGCGGAGCGACCTTAATAAGTAAATTAAAACGTCGTTTATATATACTATAATAAACTTATAAAGGTAGTCTTTTAATATTTAGTTAATCTAGCGTTAAAAGGTAGCTAGCGTTTTTATAAGGCTAAATAAGCATACTTACTACTTAAATAGTTTAAACTTTATTTAAAAGGCCGTCTTAAACTTATAGCCCTCCGCGATTTTAATCTTATAAAACGCTATAACGATATTAAGTTTTGTAAACTAATATACCTTCGCTAGTATTCTTAGTATTTCTATAATTAATAGTAGTATATACCGATCCCTCTTTATAATTATATTTAAGGCTTAGTAGTTATAGTAAAAGTATAAGCGGCCGTCGGCTTTCCTTATAAATAATACCGGCGCTGCGGCTAATAAACTACTTAAGCGGATAAGGTTTGCCTTTAATAGCTTATTAAAAGTCT
The DNA here is from genome assembly GCA_027405785.1 of Ophiocordyceps robertsii. Classification (NCBI taxonomy): domain Eukaryota; kingdom Fungi; phylum Ascomycota; class Sordariomycetes; order Hypocreales; family Ophiocordycipitaceae; genus Ophiocordyceps; species Ophiocordyceps robertsii. The sequence goes on from JAPEBW010000627.1 coordinate 26,671, forward strand.
TTTAAAGGATAAGGAGTTCTTCTTTTAATATATTATAAAAGGGCCTTAATAGTAGTAGCGGCTCCTTACTATTCTTATTTAAGGTAAGATAGATTTTATAGTCTATGCTTAGTTAAAATAAGGGTTACTTAAGTGCCTTTATAAGTACGAAAAGGTTTAGATAAGCTTATAGTGCTTAGGCCGGGATATAGTTTGCTAAGTTAACCGGCATCTTTAGTTAAAAGGCCCTCTTTATATTCTTTATTATAATTGCCTTTATATTAAGCGCTTATCGTCGCCCTTAGTTATCCTTTTAAGCCCTTTTCTATTAGCACTCCGCTGCGAAGATAAAGGCGCTTACTAGCTTCGCTTTTTAAATATTTACGATTTTCGCGGCTTTTTTTAATCCTTAAAGGCCGATTTAAATCCCCGCTTTTTTATACCGGATTTAATCCCCTTTAGCATTATAAACTACTTTATTTTTCTTTATCTATAGTCTCCTTAAGAATATATCGTAGCTTAACTTTAGTACTATATAAGCGAATATTTATTTTAAGTGCTTTAAGCCCTTTTTTCTTATTAATACTAACTTTAAATAGTACTAAGTTTAGTATAAGGTGCTTCCTTATTACTTTTAAAACCGTTTACTATTTCTCCTTCTCCCTTAGCGCTTAACTTTATATTAAGGTTCCTTTTTTCTTAAATCGGAATTTACTTTAATTACCTCCTTAGTTATAGCTATAACTACTTATAAGGTTCTTTCTTTCTTCTTTTATAAAAGCAAGCAATATACTTTATTGCCTTATAAGCGAAATACTTCTATATATTAGGCTAGCTTTATCCTCCTCCCGGCTAAGTTATAGTATTAATTTTACTTATTAAGGTATCGCTTTTTAAGTCTTTTTAGTCTTAAGTTGCCTTTCTTATTACCTTTTTTTAGCTTTAAAATAGCTACTTAGTCTATTAAACTCTTTTTAGCTTTAATATAATCAACGCTACTTAATTAATATACGCTAAGAAGCTTAAAGTTAAAAAGTCGACTATTATAAGTGCCTCCTTAAAGCGAAGGCTTAAGGCGCCTTTTAAAAATATAATCTATATATTATATAGCTACGACCCCCCTTTTACTTTTAAGAGCCTTTACTTAAACTTAAGGAAGAACGCCGCGAACGTTTAGTTCTCTCCTTTTTTAATTATACGGATAGCCGCCGCCGCCTACGATTAAATATTAACGTTAAGGTAAATTAAATTAAGGTACTTAAGGAATTCTTACTAATTATAACCTTAATCCGCGCTAATACTATAATAAGTCGCTATAGTTTATTATAGCCCTATATTTAAGGAGTTATAGATTAAATAAAAAACCTCCTTTAAGCTTAAGAAAAAGTTTTAATTAATCTCGTACTTTTTTTATATATATCGTGCTTAAAGCGTAAAGTAGCGCCGCTAGCTATTAAATTTCCTTAGCGCTAAGAGTAGCTTTTACTAGTCTTTCTTTTTCGTTATTTCTTTTTTTATTATAAGTATTGCGGCCCCCGCTATTATATTATAAAGTAGTATTAAACTACTAATTAGTAAGCTAGCCTTTCCTTATATATACGCCCTTACTATCTCTTTTAGCTTTTATATTAAGGCTTTAAACTAGCTTATTAGCTATTAAATCTACTATTAGCTTACTTAAACTTAGTAGCTTATTTTAATAGCCTTTACTTATAGTAAAAGGATCGCTTATTCGACTTTCGTTTAAATATTAGCCTCTTTTAGCCCTTTTTCTTAAGCCTTTTAAGTATAGCCCTTTTATACTAAGTAAGCTTCTTACTTATATTATATTATAGTTAGTAAGTCTTTTCTTAAGTTATATAACCTTATTTAAAAGAAGCTTTAAATATATTAAGGGCCTATATATACTTAGTTTAGTAGTATATAGCTAAATAACTATTTATTTAAAGCTAAAAAAGGAAAGGGGAAATCTTTATTTAAGCTATATAGCTTTATACTTTATAAAAGTCGCTTAAGTAGCTTATACTTAGGTTAAGTTTAAGTTAAACTTAGGCCGAGTTTAAGTAAAGTTTTATATAACTTTAGCTATATATTAGCTTAACTTTAAGTTATTTACTATAGTATAACTATAGCTCTTTTTATAGTATAGCCTGTAATATATAATAATATTAGCTATTAATAAAGCTAAGCTAGCTATAACTAAGTTTATTTATAATTTTTATAAATAGCTAAAATATAAGGCTTATAATACTAAATAAAAATAACTTAACTAAGACTAAGTATATTTATATCCGCTATAAATAGATTATATACTATATTAATAAAGGCTTCTTTTAGCTAGTATAAGTATAGACTAATTAAATAATTGCGGATAGCTTTATAAAAGGCCTTTTAAAAGAAAAAGATAATTAATTTATTAAGTAGCTAAGAATAAAAAAAGTAGCTAAATAAAGCTTTAAAAGGCTTTATATATAATTAAAGTATTATATAAGCAGAATAAGTAATTATAATTAATTAAATTAAAAAATACTAAAGTAAGAGTAATATATAAAGGAAAGGCTATACTATAAAGCTTTATATATATATGCTTTATATATAGCTAAAGGGAGGTGTTATAAATATAAAGAGTATATACGGTAGGGCCCTATACCTATTTTACTGCGAGAGCCCTAGGCGTAGCCCTAGCCCTTATTTACAGGGGTTAGCCATATACATATAAGGGCACCCCTCGCACACACATTCCTTCCTAGCTAGTTAGACACCATCATCTTCTAGAGCTCCCTCTTTCCACAGACGGCAACTTCCAGCCCTGCCGCTGTTAGCCGAGACCGCACGTCTGTACCAAGTACCTGCCGCCCTGCAGAGCAAACAGCTTCATGCATGCATGCCCGGTTTGAACAGGGAGGGACTCTGGGCAATGCCATGCCACGCATGCCGACGGACCAGTGCGGGCTCTTGCTTCCCATGCATCTTTGTCTTCAACCCACTCATCAACCGCCAAATATGGCAACAATCTCCACGCGCTTGCCACATGGCATCGGTATTCATCACCTTCCTCCCACCCTGGCCTGCACGTCCTCGCTCACGATGTGATGAGCTGGTCAATCTGGATCCGCTCGAAAAAGCTGATGTGCCCGAAGCCGACCCAGTACTGCGCCAGCCGGTTCGGGGATATGAGGAGAAGCTGACTCTCGATGTACTTGTCTAGACAGGCAACAGTGTCAGTCACGAGCACTCGTCGCGAGCAGACCAAGCTAGGTCCTGCCGAGAAACTCACCATTGACGAAACCCGCCGCCGCAACGTGCCCCTTGCTGCGGACGACTCTGGCCCCGACAAATGGCGCATCCGTGGCCACGCCGACGTAGCCACCAGGGCCCAGGTCGTCAGCCACGAACGTGTACTCGCCGCGAGGCACGTTCGGATCGCCCGTCAACTTGATGGCCTCGAGGCGGCCTCGGTGGATGCGCGCGTCCAATCTCCTCTGCTGCCACGCTGCATGCGCCTCCTGCTCGGCGCGGACCAGGCCGAGTTCGCTGTCCGTAGCGGGTGGGTCGTCTGGCTGATTGATGAGCAGGAACTCGCAGCCGTGCCCGCTATAGTCACCGACCCAGATGCCCCTCCAGGGTTTGGTGGACGTCGGTGTATAGAGCACGGGGTCCAGCGTCGAGTAGGTGATGATCCCTTCACCAATGCGGACCCGTGTCGAGCCCGACCGCCCAACGGCACCGGCGTCCACGCTTCTCAGCCCTGTGATGACCCGGGCTGTGCCGCCAAAACCCCCGGCCTGCCCCAAGAGACCTCGCGGCGCCGGAGTGCCAATCATCTCCATCCAATGTCGAATGCGGAATGTTTGGTCAGATACCTCGGCCCTCGACCAGGGCCGATTTTCGGGTGGCAGGTCCATGACGTCCTGGCGGGACCGGGTTCCGGACACGTGGTGGCGGGCCGGGACGGCAGGCGGAGGCCAGGCGTGGCCGTACGGATAGCCGGTGCCGAGCCTTTCATCAGCGGTTTCGCGTTTCAGAGCCCGGGCCAGTAAGAAATTGCTAAACATGGCTCCACTGGGATCATCGAGCTCCATGGGCACCTCATCGGCGAAGCGGTTAGCGCCGGGTCTTGATGGAAACCCCCCGTCCTCCTGCCCATCTCGGACACGGAGCTGCAGGACCGGCTTGTCAAGATGCAACTTGACCTGCGGCTCGAAACCGTGAACCATGACCTGCGGGTCGGCAGGCCAGTGCTCAGAGGTGGTCCGATGGCTGACCGCCAATAGCTGGTAACCCTCGATGCAGCCTCGTCGCTGGTCGAAGAAAACCAGGATCATCTTTCCCATCAACTCCCGGTCACAGAACCAGATCTTGTACTTGGGCAGAAACCAGAACAGTTCGTGGGCGGCGTACAGCTGTCGGTAGGTGGCGTAGGGGCCGGCCTTTGTCACGACCTGGCAGGGGACGTTGTCTTGGACACAACGGTGCCAGTGATAGTCGGAAATGGCGTGTTTACGCATCGCGTGACTCGTCGCTGAGAGGGTGACAAGGTCGCGAGCGGACAGGTGCGAAAGAACGTGGCCAATCAGTTCGGGCGGCAAGGCCAGCAAGGCGGCGGCTCTTGGTAAGGAACGGCTCGGCAGGCCTGAATTCTCGAGCTGGACTCGCTTGTGCCCCGATGCAGACTCATCTAAAAACCGGTCTGTTAGCTACCCATCTCGGCAAATGTCGTCCGTCTCGTCTCGATGTTGACAACAGCTTCAAAGTTCACCAGGGAGCAGGAAGCGGCCAACGCTGCCAAGGTTCTCATGCCCATGTCCGAAGCACCACGCCAGACTCGTGAGGGCAAGCCAAGCCGTGGCGATTCCTGGTGAGGGAGAGTATTTGGCTGCTTGAAGGACAATAGCCAACGTCAAGATGACGACGCAATTTGCAGAGTGGCTTCACATTACCTTGTACAGCACCGGCAAGGGCAGATTCGCCCGACATGATGGGGGGCGACGTGGCAATGCGCTGGTGCTTGAAGGGGTGGTCGGGGAGGCTCTGTAGCAGAGTCAGGTTGTTCTCGTTCTCTGCGTTGATGCGCCCGTAGTTGGCGGGCGAGGTGGTTGCTGACGTGGGAATGATGGGCAGCCGATCCTGAAGCAGCTTTAGAGGCATCGACGAGCGTGGAGGGGACCAAGGCGAGGAGGCGGGGGGGGAGATGGAGGGGGAGGATGAGCAGGGGGAGGAGGAGCAGGGAGAAGCAGAGCCAGAGGATGGCCTGGCGGTGGCGGGCGTGAGAGCAGTCATGACGCTTCTTGAATAGGGGGATCAGGTCAATGATGAGGCCAAGAGGAACGACGATGCGGCACCGTACAGATAGTACGAGTCCAAGCTACAGCAGGCTATTGGCGGGACTCGCTTCGGGACTCGATGCAGGGCTCAGGGTGCAAAGGAAACTGCCCGTGCAAAGCTGCAGGCCGATGCAGGACGCAGTCGGAGTCGCACTCTGTGCCGCCCTGCTGGAGCTGCCAGGGAGAGGCGAAGGACGGAGTTGGGCTCAACGACATTGGAATGCGCGCCTACGAAACGCGGGGCACTGGCAAGCAGGCCGGGCCGTCGGTCCGTTTGCCTCCAAGACGCCACTGTGTCCGGGCTAATGTTTCTTCTGCCCGGGTCGGGATCCTCCTCCCACTGTATTCGTATTCGTATGTACAACCTGTATTTACTGGTTTTACGGGCGGCGGCTCCCCAACAGATCTGGGAAACGTTCCCGCCCCATCGCCCTTAGACGTGGAGAATTGACGGCCCCGGGCGTCGGCTTGGACGACTGTGCGCGGGCGGGTTCGGTGCTCGTTGAACGATGGCAACGCAAGACAACCGATAATGACTGGCTCTACACGGCGAGCAATCCAGTGGCTCAAGCCATTCTACATCCTCTTCCCTTCTCCCCCATTCCATCGAGAGGCCGCATCCCACTCAAGCCTTCGGCATCTCTGCTCGGCCTGCGAGAGGAGAGACTACGGTTCATATTTTAATCCCTCCCATGCACTCTCAATCCCGGCAGTCCACTCCTGCCCTAGGCCGATCGATGCATACATGCCACGCACGTTCCGTCTGTCAGAATGGCCCGTCTGCAGCGAGGCACCGGTGGGAAAGGGTGCGCGGCCAAGGTTCCGTCCGCCGACGCATACGCCTGCATCGTCGACGGCTACGACCTGCCCGCTACGGCCCGAGTCTGTCGCCCGTTGGTGCATACAGTGCCTGTACGTACGACCGAGCTTGCGGCACACGATGCCGCCGTGACGGGTCGATGCTCGCCATGAACAAGGGGCCGACAGTGGATGACCACGCACGAATGTCCATGCAGCAGTAGGTAGGACATGAACAGTGAGTGACTTTAAAGTCGTGTCATCTGCGCTTGCTTCTGCATCCCCCCGTTACTTCACGCCTCGTACATGGGGTCAAGACGCATGTCGGTATATATAAGTGACGTGTACTCTGTAAAAGAGCCAACCCGTGGTAGACTACTCGCGGCCACCATTTATGGAGGCTCTAGTACTGTCGCCACCTACCGTGGCAAAGGCTGCAGAGGTCTCTCATCTCGGTTGATTGGATCATGCTTCGAGGCCTACATCTCAAACCGACTTGCATAGAGGCCTGCAGCTGGCAGCAAGCGCAGCCAAAGAAGGACAAGGGCAGCATTGGAAGACTCCAAACGTCATCGGTGCATGCCATGGTCGTATGCGTCTTAACTGTGCGATACGAATACATACTCCGTACAGTACATGCCGCGCCCATCCGTGCATCGCCGCCGCATGCCCTCGACTTTTCTTCCATCCTCCCATTCGCAGTCATCAACAAAGACAACCCCCTGTATCGGCACCACCACCACAGCACATCGGGCCCAACCGTCTTTGTGGCCTGCCATGGCGTCTCTTCTGCCGCTCATCTCGGAGATCCTCCCCATGATCATGCCCGCCTCGGCACAGAGTCATGAGGGCCGACCAGCTGCGGCCCGCTGCTCCCTCTGCCCTTGATGGTCCCGTACTGACCCGAGGTGCCGTAATCGACAAGTGCGACAAGATGTGCGCTTCCGGTCCGGCTCTCCCCAAACGGCCCTGCTCTGCCATTTGTTTCCTTCTCCGGCGGTTCCCTTGGTAACAGTTGGACCCCAGTTCTGACCATTCGTCCCCATTCTTCGTCTCCGGTGCGCCACAACAGTGAGCAAGGTGCGTAACGCGGGTCGCCCGGCTTTCCCAGACTCAATCGGCCTGTCCTCGAAGCCTGTCAAGGGCCAACTTGCTGAACCCAATGTGCCCTCTTCACGTAAAGATGCCATTATATACAGCGCCTCCGGCACCGGCATCCTCATGGTCAAGGAGGGCGTCGAGGCCGATGTTCAACGTCACGAGCTTTGCCAGGGTGACTTTGCGTGGATCCCGGCCTGGACGGAGCATCGAGTGCAGAACGACACGGACACTGATGTCGTCTGGATCGTCTTCCAGAGCGGCCCTCACCCGGTTGGTGCCACCCTCGCCGACTGGGGTGGCAATGAGGTATCGGCATAAATTGAGCCTCGAGGGTCGAACGCGGGAAATAGAACCGAGGGGGGCGGCAGATGAACGAGACTCGGGTGCAGCACCGGACACAAATGTGAACAGGTCTTCTGCAAGGCTCGCGGCGTCAGTCCTTGGCTACCTATGAGAAGACTGCATGCCCGTCTTCACCCCCTGCACTGACGCCCTATTAGTTCAATCAGTCGTCTGTGGTCGGGCGTGCTGTCGAATATTTGCGCGTGGTCGAGCTTTGGGGAAACAACTACTTCCACCCTGCCGGCTCGACCACGGTCATTGTCGTCATGGATTGCCCCTTCACCATTCTCGAAAGTTGCCGCCTCTTCCTCTCCCAAGTATTTCGCAACCGCGGCCGCATCCACAATCAAGTCTCTGCCCGCCAAGAAGACAACAGCTTTCCTGGCCACCGCGTCCTTGCCGCCACAAGAGAGCAAGTCTTCTTTCCAAATGATGTTCTCGCGCCAAAAGAAGTGTCGCCCGAGGCAATGAGCAACCCCGGGATCGGTACTGGCAAAATACCACAGTTGCCATTCGTTTGCTTGCTCCGGACGCCTTCGCGTGAAGTTGTAAGCCACACCAGGCATGTGAAGCATGACTGTCACGGGATCGACAAGGACCACCAAAGGCACTCGAGGGCCTAGCGTCGGTGAGAGAAGGACGTGGGTGCTCAAGACTGAGCCGTAGGAATGCGACGCTATTGCGAACTTTTCCCAGCCGCTGTGGTGGTCTAGGATGCTCCCCATATCCTGCAAGAAATCGGCCTTGCTGAGCACAGGCGGCGTGAGGCGAAACGAGACGGGGAGAATTTCGACGGCGATGACGCCGCGGCCACGACCATGGACGCCTCGCTTGCTAGCCACACGCATGTCCGTGAGGAAGCGCACATAAGTCCACAGACCGATGCCGATGCCGTGAAAGAAGAGAACGGGGAGGTCGTCTTCACTCGACTGATGGGGATGGTACCAGTAGCCCAAGCTTGGGGCTGGCGACCGACGCCGCGCCAAGAGCTCCAACGGCCTCGGTGGAAAGGTACTGATAGCTGCAGCGGGCGCTCTGGCGTAGTAGTGGAAGCCGTGCCAGGACATGGCCACGTGGGTGGCGTGGTCGACGATGAAGATGACCACGTACCACGCCAGGCTGCGGTATGCCGTCTCGATGCGGTCCAACGTGAGCCGCAGGCATTGGGCCGATCCGCGGCCCCGGACAAAAGGGCGGCCCAGGCGGCCTTCAGCGATGGCAATGTACTCTTCGAGCTCTGTCGAGATGGCTTCGCGATGCGTACTGACAAGCGCATCCGCCTCTGCCATGTCGAAAAAGGCCCACAGAAGAAATTCGCGCACATTTTCGCGGCCAATGTCATCAATCTCGGCACCTAAGAACCACCACCGCAGATAGCTCTCAAGGTTGGACACATTGGCCATGCATCGACGGAAGAGATGTTGTCGGGCGGAAGGCGACAAAGGTGCCGGATGCAAGGCTGGCTGGCGCAGCCTCCACGTGTAGGGGTTGTAGATCAGGGCATAGAAGAGCGCCTCGGATGCAAGCAGGGCGCACAGGCACTTCGCGGCTGGCTTGTTCCATGGGACATTGCCATGCCGGACACAGAGGGCGACAAGGAGGGCGATGTAGAGCAGCGGAGTGTGGCGGAAGACGAGGATGCAGAGGCGAATCAAGATCCATTCGCCAAGCGATGTGCCAATCATACCTCGTCTGGAGACGTTAGGTCTGATGGCTGCGTGTGGTGACGATAACGACGTTGAAGACGATTTAGCTTGGTTAGGGGTGCAGCACGGGGAGAAACATTACGCGGGCGGCTACGAGGTGGTCTCAAGGCGATAAATGAAGCAAATCTGCTGTTTTTTTAGGGCCGAATGGTGCTGTGGAAAAAGGGAGCTCTAGAAGATGATGATGGTGTCTAACTAGCTAGGAAGGAATGTGTATGCGAGGGGTGCCCTTATATGTATATATAGCTAACCCCTGCAAATAAGGGCTAGGGCTACGCCTAGGGCTCTCGCAGTGAAATAGGTATAGGGCCCTAGCGTATACACTCCTTATACTTATAATACCTCCCCTTAGCTATATATAGGGCGTATATATATATAAAGCCTTACGATATAGCCTCTCCTTTATATATTACTTTTACCTTAGTGTTTTTTAATATAACTAATTATTGCTAGCTATTCCGCTTATATAATACCTTATTTATATATAAAGCTCTTTAAAGCTTTATTTAGCCGCCTTTTTTATTTTTAGCTATTAAACGAATTAGTTATATTTCTCTTTTAAAAGAGCTTTTATAAAGCTATCCGCGATTATCTTATTAATCTATACTTATATTAATTAAAAGAAGCCCTTATTAATATAGTAAATAACTTATTTATAGCGGATATTAATATACTTAATCTTAGCTAAGTTATTTTTATTTAGTATTATAAGCCTTATATTTTAGCTATTTATAAAGATTATAAATAAACTTAGCTATAGCTAGCTTAGCTTTATTAATAGTTAATATTATTATATTATAGCTATACTTATAAGTATAAAGTTTATAAACTTTACTTTTATTAATAAAGTCGCTATAATTATTTACTTTTTACTTTTTTAAAAGATAGGCTTATTACTAAGAAATATAATATAGTAAGCTATAAAGTACTAAGTACTTTAATTATTAATAAAGGAGGTATTTATATATATACGGAGCTTAAAGTCCTTAATTAAGTATTTCCCCCTTATTATAACCTTATAATTTAAGGTGCTTTTAATATAATATTATAATATCTTTATAATCGCTATATAGTTATATATTAAGTTATTACTAGCTTTAAAAAGCTTATTTACTATATATATAATATTTAGCTAAGTACTTATTAATAAATAATTAAGGCTATTAGCTTAACGAAGCTATTTTATAGTATTTATTATAAGTTCTTAACCTTTTTAGTTATAAGGAACCTTAAATCTTACTAGCTATAGCGCCTTTATAGCTTTAATAACCTCTTAACCGAATTTCTTAAGGATCTTTTTAGCGAACTTTATTTAGTATATAAGAATCGTTCTTACCGCCTTATCCTATTTAAATTAAATACTTAAGAATTCTTAAAGCTTACTAAGCTACTTAATCTTATATAGCCCGGTTAAGATATCGGCCGCGGCCTTAATAGCTTCCTTAATAAGTACTGCTATAAGAAAATTCTTTATATAGATAATTATAAGTATATTACTTACTTTATAGCGAAGAATATACTTATCCGTCTTAAAGCGCTTTAAGCTATATTTTTATAAGTTAACGCTTACTTAATTATACTATTACTTAAGCGAGCTTTTATAATTATATAAAGCCTTATTAAGCTTATAGACCTAGCTTATACTATCCTTAAGCTTATAAAGCTATATAATAAAAGCCTCTTTTTATACTTTTATATATATATAAGCGTAAATAATATTAAACTATTTTTATTCTAAGTTCTTAATTATAACGATTATTATAAATAGTTTTAACGAGGCTTAATACGCTATTACTATATAGTGCTCCTTTATAGGCTTATTCTTTAAATCTTAGTAACTTTAAATAACTTAATAAGCTTTTATAAAAAGTTCTTTACCTTAAACTAGCTTCTTAAGATAGACTTATTTCTTATTAAAGACTTAAGCTCTTAGTAGTTTATAAATAAGGTTTTAAGTATTCTTTTACTTTAATTTATTAATTTCCCGCTTTATTATAAGCAATTAGTAAGTCTTATAATTATCTCTTTTAAGGGCCTATTTTTAGGTTATTAGTAATCCCTTTATAGTAGCGATTATTATATTAAATATAAAGAGGACTAGCTAGTTACTTAAGTTATTAAATTAGTCCCTCTTTTAATAAATTGCTTTAAAGGCTATTAATATACTTAGCGTAAATAAATCTTAGTATTAGTTTATTATAGTAAGCTTTTTTATTAAAGCTTTTAATATAGTCCTTTAATACCTTCCTTTAATAGTTACTACTTAACTTATTTATTAATAAGTTAGCTAATTATTAAGTCGGTATACTTTATTAGTCTATAGTGCTTTAAGTAGGGAATCTATAGGTCTTTTATTATTAAGGTTTAGTATATAGGGAATTAAGCGTATTTTTAGCTATAAAGTCTTTAAGAAAGTCCTTAAGTAACCCGCACTTATAAAGGCCGTCTTTAAACTACTTTAAACCTTTATAATCTCTTTTAAGTATACTTTTAGTCCTTAAATTAAAGTATTTAATATTAAGATATTTATATTATTATTGCTAAGCTTTATTATTATTACTAGTAAGGAAGGGATTTAATAAAAAGTTAGTAGTACCGGCTATAAAGCTTATTATTACTTAAGGGGTAGTAGTAGCTTCGGAGCTTACTATTACCTTAGCTCGTTACTTTAAACTTAAGGGCTACCCGGCTTACCCCCCTTAAATTTATCGTTCTTATTATAGTTAAGATTATCTTAATAGTTTAAAGTCTTATAATAGCTTAAGCGATATAGTATTATATCTTTTATAAAGTCGGCGTCTTCCTTATCTTTATTAAAGATTATAATATTATAGTTTTCTTCCTTAAGGGGCAAGGTCTTCTTAATAGCCTTATAAAAGCGTATATCCTTAGTAATTATAATTCTCTTTAAATTAAGGAGCTATACCTTATAGATATAACTATAAAGCCTTTTAAGACTTATAAGTCTTCTTTTTTATGCTTTAAGGTCTATCTTAGCCGTCTTAACTAATATCTTTTACGGCTTAGTTATATATATAATATAACTTTAAGTCCGGATATACTTAATAAAGTATATATAAAGAACCTTAATCTCCTTAAGTAAGGCTATTAGCGACGCCTCCTTTAAAGCTATGCCGTATATAAGTAGGAGGTTTGTATATATATAGCTATCTTTATATACTAAAGCTAAAAGAATTCCGGTAGCCCTATCTTAATATATATTACTTTCGCGGACTTTATAAGTATATAGCTAGCTCTTTTTACCTTACTGTTTTGCTAAGATATATAAAGTACGCTATAGCATAGTATAAAATAGTTCTCCCTTAACTAGGCCTTTATCTTCTTAATATTAAATTCTATTATATTATTAAAGGCTAGTACTTAAATAAGGGCGCTAATAGCGCTATTATTAACCTATAACTTTTAGGCCTTTATTATATTAAAAGCTTAATCTTCTATAGGCGAAAATAATACTTAGTAGGATCCGGTAAAAATATTAATATTATAAAGGTAATAATTAATGCCTTTATAGCCTATAAGCTTATATTAAAGGAAGTCTTAATATATATATATAAAGAACGCTTAAGCTACTATACTTAAGCTGCGACTAATTATCGCGTCCGCTTTCCTTAAGTAGCATACCTTATAATAAAATCTCTTAGCCTTTTCCTTATTAATCTTAAGGCTAGCCTTATTATACGCTTTAAGGACCCTTTTTAAGCTTATATAGCTAAGGCGGCGATATATTATCTTATAATTTATATATCGCTAAGTATATAGTAAGGCTATAAAGCTAAGGGTTATATATATACCCCTTAGCTTTATATTTAAGATCGTTATAATACGTATCTTTTAAGCGATATTATAGACCTTAGTCTTAAAAGGTATATAAAATAGCTATTCTTTAATATCGTTTAGTTTAATACCTTTCTCCTTAAGACATTAATTGCTAATAAGGTTAGCCGGCGATATTAGCGCGTAATTAACGTTTAATAGCTTTTATATAACGCTACTAATAATAACTTTAATAATACTTATAGCTTTTACTTATAGCGGGCTGCTATTTAACGATATTATTAAAAAGGGGTTAATAGCCTCTATATTAATAAACTACTTTAAGTTATTAAAGTAATAAGTTATATATTTAAAGTCTATAATAGCTTTATCTTAAACGGGCTTATTTTTATCTATAATAGCGCCGCTTAAAAAGTAGCCGTTAAATTCGCTACTAGCTATTATAATAGCTGCGTTGCCCGTTTTCCCTTTATTACTAGTCGCGGCCTTAGCGGCTTAAAATGCCTTTTAAAATTTAAGGGCCTTATTAAGGTACTTAGTTTAGTAGTCCGGCTCTTTATATATAACTTTCCTTAGCTTAATACGGTAGCCGCACTTTAAAACGATAGTCTCTTTAAAGGTATTATATTTCTTACTTAGTTTACCGGAGCTAGTATTCTTATTAAAGTCTTCCTTAAAGCCTTTAGTGCCGCTTCCGCTATTATTACTAAAACCTTTAGTCTTGCTAAACGTAGTATTAGCTAAGGCCTTAGATTTTTCGGCTCTTATAACTCCCGCAAGCTATTTATATAGCTCGTCTTTTATAATATAGTTCCTTTATTATTAGTTATAAGTCTAGTTGCTATACTAATCGGGACGTTATTTTTAAATGCCCTTAAGGGCTATAATTATAAACAGTCGTTTTAGTAAACCCTTCTTTACTATAACGAGCTAATCTTAGTATTAATATAGCTTCTTTACAAACTCCTTTATACTAATAAAGTTCTTTAAGTTAAGGGCTATAAATTCTATAAAGGTTATATAGAAAGCAACCTTTAAGACCTTTATAAAAGATACTTTAATTAAGTCTATTACCTATTTAGCGGTTATTTTCTTATCCTACCCGTTATCTATAATAAGTTCCCTTATCTTAAGAGTAATACTTATAATAATGCTATACGTAGCTATTTTATCCTTTATTTTTTAAGCTTTATACTTAAGGTTGTCTTTAAGTAGCGGTATAATAGTGCCGTTAATAAAACCTTTAAGGTTTTCTATCTTTAAGGCGATAATAAGCTTTATTCTCTATAACTTATAATTCTCTTATCCTTAAAGTCTATCTACTATAGCCTTACGCCCTCGCTTTAAGGCTATAAAAGCTATTATATGTTCTTCTTAAGGCTTAAATTTACTAGCGGCGACTATCTTACTATACTAAGCCGTCTGTTAATACGGCAGATCTTTTACTGCGAGTAATATAGCTATAGAATAAGTTATATAGCTATAGAGTCGTATTTTGCTTAAGCGTGTGCGTCGCGCAGGGTATACCCTTAAGGCTGTTAATTTGTTATTATAGTATACGTAGCGATAGCCTTAGTATCTCGGGCTGCCGCGCCTTTACCTTAGTCTTTAAGGGCCTACGGGTTAAAGGAAGGGTTTAAATATAAAAAAGGTTTAAATATAATTAAAATAATTAAAATAATTAAGGTAATTAAGGTAAAGAGGTTAAGGTAGCAATTCGTAGCGCGCGAGGGCTATAACCTATATAAAAAAAGAGCTTTAAAAGATAATAATAGTATTTAACTAGCTAAGAAAGAATATATATATAAGGAGTGCCCTTATATATATATATAGGTAACCTCTATAAATAAGGGCTAGGGCTACGCTTAAGGCTCTCGTAGTAAAATAGGTGTGGGGCCTAAGTATATATACTCCTTATATTTATAATAAGTATAAAGGGATAAAATCGTAAATTTTTAAGCTAAATATACTAAGTGTTTCGTCTTAGGGTTCGTATATAAGGATATAAAGGACTTAATATAAAGGAGTATATAGCTTAGCTAACCCTCCCTCCCCCCCCCCTTATTTAACTAAAGACTTACTTTAGTACTATAATTAGCATAGCTTTTATAAAAAGTCGGTTAAGCTTTACGCTATAATTAGCTTAAGTATAAAAGTATAATAAACCTTACTTAACTATATATAATACCTAACTTAATTATATACTATACTTAACCTAACTATACGTAAAACTTTAGCTAACTAAACGTAATACTTAAACTATTTATAATAAAGAATTAATTTAAAATTAATTTTAATTTAATTATATTTATTATTTAAATTATTATAATATAAAAAAGTAAAACTTCTTCGCGAACTTAACACTTGCCCGTAGCGGGTGCGTATCGCGTTTAAAACTCTTACTAATAATAAGAATTAATTTAGCGGTATTAGTTACCCCCTTTAAGACGATATCGTAATATAGCTAAGGGACGTAAGGGCAAGGGGGTAGTCCGCCTCGCATTAGTATTAACTATAGCGCTTAGTATAACGAAACGCCTTTAAGCTTTACGTACTTAAATAAAAAGCCGAATATACTTTAACGAGATAATAATATATAGCCTAGCCGGACTATATATAATACTAATAAAAGGAAGGCTTATAATAAAATCGCGGGCATAGTTTTATATATATAGTTCGACTAAGTATAGGTAATAATTAAAACCCTCCTCCGCTTTAAAGAGCGCGCTAAGAGCGCGCTAACTATAATATAAGCCGACCTTAAGCTTTATAAAGCTATTTAAAGCGCAATAAATATTATAAAATCTAGATAGCTACGCTTAAACTCCTTACTTTACTCTTAAAGAAGCCTTATAGAACCCCGCGATAAGAACGCTTAAAGTATATACTATAAAGGCTTACTTAAGGAGATACGACGAATATTACTAATTAGACCCCGCTAAGGTTTCCGGGATATAACTACGGAGGGTTAAGAGCCTACCTAACTATAGTTTACGATATCCTTAACTATAAAAGATACCGTAAAGACTATTAAGCGGATTCCGCCGGTATCTTTAAAGGATTTTTAAGGATTTCCGCGGGATATCTTAATTATAGTTTAACCCGTTTTTAACTATAAAAGCACCCCGGAAGATATAGGATAAACCTTACCGCGATTTTTAAGGGATATTTAAGGATATTTAAAAGATTTCCCTAACTATAGTTTATAGTATTTCTAACTAGGCTTATACTTAGTTTATTAAGCAATTCTATAAGGATATTTATAGTTTATTCTATATATTATAAATAGTATAGTTAAAGATCTTTAAAATTAGCTTAAAGAACTAAGTATAAAGTAGCTAGCTATGCTTTTAAAAATAGATAAGCTTTTTACTATTTTTAAACCCTTATATATATTTATATATAGTAATTAGTTTATTATACCGGCTTAACTAGTAATAATTAGTTTATAGTACCGGCCTTAACCGGCGGTAATTAGTCCGTAGTACTAGCCTTAACTAGCGGTAATTAGTCCGCGCTTTATCCCTTTATCCTTATACTATAAAGCGTAGTAAATAGTAGCAATTCCTACTTATTTAAACGGAAATCCCTTAAATATCCGCTAAGCTAAGAGCGACTATATCGCACGATTAAGTACTTATCTTATAGGAAGTTAAATACTAAATAATATTTTCTTTAGTAAGAAGCTTTTATTAGCCTTTAAGTCTAACCTTAATAATAAGCACCTCTTCTTTAACGCGCTTATAATAGAACTTTAAGATAAGTAGGCTATAAAAGCGGAAGAGGCCGTAGCTTACTAAGTATACCGGTTTAATAATCTCCTTTACCCCTTTTTAAGGTACTATACCGCGATAGCTTACGGAGCTAAATAAGACGTAAAACGAGTCCTGCTTAGCTAAGCTAAGACTACTACCCTTTAAAAGGTAATCCGCTTTTAAAATATTAACGAAGGATAGACTATAAAACGATAAAATCTATATAACTAAGTAAACTAAATTTAATATTACTTAAATAAATCGATTATCCTTTAAATAAAGGAAGTAAGAATAAGCCGACTTTAAAACTATCCGGCTCCCCGCTTACTAAATACCCTCCGAATTAAGCTTATAATAAAGTTACTCTTTCCTTAAGATAATAAGCTTAGCGGATATTTTTACTACGTACTGCTAATAGAGTTTAGCTTAAAGGCCTTAACCGGAAATCCGCTTTAAAAGATACTTAGTAGTTTCTTAGTTTAGTATTACCGTTTAGCCTTATCCGCTATAGCTACGCTAATTAAGGCATTTTCGGGACTCTTAATTAATAAAAACGAGCCTCTTATACTAAGGGCCTTATAGCGCACCGGATTCTAAGATATATATAAAACGGAAGGTTAAGCGCTTAGCGAGAGTATTAAGATTAAGACTTTAATAATAAGTAATAAAGACGCGGTAAGCAATACCCTTAGCGGGCTAAACCTATCTATACTAAGCGCGTAGATATTAAGACTAAGTATAGCCTTAAGCCCCTTAATAAGAATAGTAGTAATATCGAAAAAATAATTCCTTAGTCTTCTTTAAGTATTAAAAAAGGAAGATATACTTACTAAACCTTAAGAAAAACCTTAACTATAAGCTAAGAATATAAGGAGATTTAACTTATTAAGACTTTTAAAAGTATTCTTTAATAAAGTTTAAGAAGATAATAAGGCTAATATATTTTAAGGAGTTAACTATTATTAACTTTATCCGTTAAAACGCTAATAAAAGCGAGGCTTATATAAACAAATTAGCTATTTAACTGCCCTCCTTTTTTTAAGGAAGTGCGGCGGAATAGTATTTTAAGGACCTCTTAAAACTATAATAAGAAGAACTTAGCAAGCTTAGTA
>JAPEBW010000628.1:0-44505 GCA_027405785.1 Ophiocordyceps robertsii
CGACTAGCCGTACCCTATACGCGCTTAAAGGATAGTCCGGGACGCCCCGGCTATCTATTAAAGGCTCGCTAAGACTAAGAGTTACGTTTTTAGACCGCTTAGTAAGGGCGGATATACCTTAAACCTTATAGCGCTCGCTATATTAAGGAAGAAACCCGCTTAAATAGCTAAGAATATAAGTTAAGGTCCTTTAGCTAAAGAGAGAAAAGACTTTTAAGACTATATACTTACTAACGCTAAAGCTAAAATAAGCGTACCTTGCGATTAAGGAAGGTACTATAGTAAAGACCGACGACTATTTAAGGGATAAAGAGTACGATATAGAAAGAGCTTAGTTAGATATTAATAAGAGCTTAAAAGAAACCGCAATCTATACTATAGTAAACTTAGTATAGGAGGCCGATAAAGCGTGCGGATTTTACGGCGAAGTATTCCCCTTAAAGAATAAGCTTTATTAATATATCGAAGATAAACACCCCCTTAACCTTAACCGCGATATTGCTATATAAAGACGTAGCTTAGTATAGTAAGTAGTTATTTAAAAGCTATAAAACGTTTAAATAGTTAAGGCTTCCCTTAATATCTAGCTATTAAACCCTAATAAGCCGTTACGATTTACCTACACACGCTTACTAGTCTACGAAAAAGAAAGGCCTAAGATAAGTATTAAAGCCTATACGGATACCGGGGCAGACTAAAGCCTTATCTAAGCCGACTTAATAAAGACCTTTTAAGACGTAACTATAGACTCCTCTTAACGAATTCTTATCTAAGGAGTAAGAAGGATAGCTACTATTAAATAAGCGGAATTTACCGCTTATATACTAAGAAGGCTAGATAGTAGCCTCGTAGTTATAAAGGTAAGGATCGGCGCTTAAATAGTAAAACGCTTAGCGGCTAATATATTACTTAGCTAAGACTTTTTAGTTCCTTACTTAAGGGACCTTATTAACTTTATATCGGTCCTATAAATTAAGGCCTATAAAGGGATTAAAGCCGAAGTTAAGATAGTTTAGCTAAGACTAGCGATATGTAAATAGGTAATCTACTTAGTTATTATAATAATTTTAGCTAGTTCTAGCTACGCCTTACCTATATAAGTCTAGGCGCCGCCGTTAGGGCGTAATATAATATTTTTCCTTAATAACCTTAAGCTCGCTTAGATAATAATATAGAATTATATAAGCTTTACGGCGATAAACTATTTTAAGGAACTACTAGTACTCCGCTAAGGCTAAAAAGTAAGGATAATTATAGACCTCGATAAGTAGTTTTAGCTATATAAGGAGGTTAACGCTACTACTTTATTAGCGGAAGCCTTTACGGAAAATCCAGATAAAATAAACCCCGCTAAGGACTTCTTATAAAAGGATCTTACTATAAACTATAAACTTAAAATCGGCTAAACTAAGGACCTACTTAAACTTACTACTAATAAAGGTATCTAGATCTACGCTAAAGACTTAAAATATATATTAAAAGTCTAAGATATCCTTTAATTATTTTCCTACCTTTAAAGGAATAAAGGAGTAGTATATATAAACAAATCTAAATATATACGCATTCCTTTAATAAAAGGATAGTAATATTAATAAGTCGTATTAAGACTATACCTATTAAGCGATAAAGATAAGAAGGTAGTAGATCTAATATTTAGCTAGCTAACCGCGTAAGGCTAATTAAAATAAGTTTATAAGCTAACCTTATTCGCGGCGTTAGTATTTATAGTATAGAAGATAGTAAATAAAAAGGAGAAAGGATAAGTAGTTATAGACTTATAGGGGATTAACGCTATTACTACCTTAAATATATACTTAATGCCCCTTTAAAGCGATATAATTAAACGCTTTTAAGGAAAGAAGTTTATTAATATAGTAAACGTATAATCGTTTTTCTACTAGTTCTTAATCTATTAAGACTACTAAGAAAGGTTTATAGTTATAAGCTATCGCGGGCTAAAAAGATTACTAATAATACTTATAGGCTTTAAAAACTCCTTAGTATATATCTAAAGGTTTATTAATAACGTCCTCTATAGATACTAAGAATACGTAGCGGCTTATATCGATAATATTATTATTTACTTTAATATAGCTAAAGAATACCTTTAATATTTAAAGGCCGTATTTTACGCTTTCTATAACCGTAATATTACCTTATCCGGACTAAAGTCCTTCTTAGCGTACCTATCTATATAGTTCCTTAGATTTAAGGTAAACGCTATCGGCTTAATAAATATAAACGAACGCGTGCGAGCCTTAAGGGATATCGCGTTCTTAAAGAACCTTTAATAGCTTAAGAAATAGATCGGCTTTACTAAGTAACTACGCTATACGGTCCCGTATTTTACTAAGGAAGTCGACGTCCTATAAAAATAAAAGATAGAGCTACTTTAAGTAAAATAAGAAGAAGGAGTCCCTTTAAGGGGCTAAGGACGGGCTTAATACGCCGCGAAAGCCGCTTTTTAGCTTACTCCGGAAGAAAAAGAGGCCTTTACGATTTTAACTAAGAAACTTACTAAGCCTTAAACGATTTACTACTTCGACCCCGCTTAATAACTATTTATTTAGATCGATATATTCTAAGAATATAGAGTAGCGGCTATAGCTTTTTACTTAAAAGAAAGCATAAAATAAGATAAAAAGACGCTACTAGCCTAAACTAAGGTTTAGCTTATCGTCTACTTAAGCCGCGCCCCTTAAAGCGGAGAACCTTAATACTAGCTTATAGAACTTAAAGTAGCCGGTTTAATATAAGCAATATATAAGCTACGCACTATAGTACTATCTATAAAAACGCTATAAGTAGTTATCTTTACTAACTATATAAGTACTTATAAAATCGTATATTAAAAATCCCTATTCTTTACTAGTATTAAATCTAACGATAAGCTAGTCCTCGCGTTTAAATACTTAAGCTAATTCCCGCTTAAGGTATATTATATCCTAAGCGTTAAAAACGTCGTGCTAAACGCGCTTTTATATTTACCGCACTAAGATAATAAGCCGGTATCCTTAAACTAAGAAGGGGAATTAAAATATATCTAAGAAGATAAAATAACGGACTATATATTCCTTTATATAAAAGTATTAATTAAATTACCGCTCCGCTAAAAAATAATCGATAGATATATAGAAGATATATAGTAAGTAAAAATTATAGCGTAGCTTAGCGATAAGGATAAGGTCTTTAAACTCTTATTCTTTTAGTTATAGGGGTTATTATACTTTATAGAGAACGATAAACGCTAAAGACTATATATCCTTAAGGCCTACGCTAAGGAGATTATCGAAAACGCTTACGCTAAATACTTTTATACCGGCCGCACGTATATATAATAAGACCTATTTAAAAGCTTCTTAATCTTATAGCTTAGTAAATATATAGATAAGGTCGTAGACGGCTACGATACTTATTACTATAACTAAACCGACTAAAGTAAGATATTAAGATAGCTTATCCCGATTTAAAGCCCGCCGGTTCTATACTATATAATAGCGATAAACTTTATTACTAAGCTCTTAGTAGTTTAAGCCGAATAATCCTTATAAAAAGATCCTTTAAAGAACTTTTTTAATACCTTACTAACTATAACTAATAAATTCTTAAAAATATATCTCCTTATCTTAAGCAATAACTAGTTTATAGCGGAAGACTAAGTATAAGCGTTATATACCGAACTGCTCCGCGCTAACTAAAGGATTCCGAAGGGGATAATCTTTAACTAAGATATAAAGTTTACTTTAGTATTTTATTAGACCTTATAGCAAGCCTTTAGATAGAAGCTTCTTATATTTACCGCTTAGTACCTTTAAACTAACGGCCTATCGAAAAGGCGAAACTAAACTATAAAAATCGCGCTACGATTCTTTACCGCTAATTTCCTAAACCTACGCTAAACTAATATACTAATCGCCTTTTAGTTTAGCCTTAATAATTCCTTCTTCTTATTAATTTACGCGGCCCTTAGTAAGCTTATTATAAAGATAAGAATAGATAATAGCTTTTAGTTCTTTAATAACTACTTATACCTATAAAACCGAGAAGTCTTATAAGAAGAAGCTAAGTTAGCTATCGCTTATACTTAAGCCGCTATAAAGGATAAATACAATAAGAAATACCGCCCGCTAGAATTTAAGCTTAGCGATTAAGTTTAGCTATAGCTTAGTAAAAGCTACTATATTACGGATAGTAAACTAGCAAAGCTTTAAGAAAAACGCACCGGGCTATTTAAGGTTACTACTAAAGTAAGATAGCTTATATACCGGTTAGATATAAAAAGGTCTTTTAATATTTATTTAGTCGTTTTAGTAGTATAACTACGCTTAGCAAACGAGCTAGCTATATACTTAAAACTAGTTTAAGACGAAAAGATACTTTACTTAAATAAGTAAAAAGTAGAATAAATCCTATAAAGCCGTATAATAAAAAAAGGCAGCGGAAAGCTAAGGAAAGAGTTTTTTATAGCTTAAAAAGGCTAGTTAAGTAGCTATAACTTATAGGTAAATAAAAAAGCGGTCTTCTTACTAAAGATCGTAAAAGCCTTTAAAAAAGCATAAGAGGAGTTAGCTACTTAAGTAGTTTAGATAAAAGCATAACGCGCGGCCCTTATAACTTAATACGAAACTCTCCGACTAAGAGAATTAAGCGGTTAAGACTAAGTATAAGACTTAAAAGCTATTATAAGTTACGAGAAACCGTAACTTACTATGCTTAAAGTAATTAGTTATTTTAATAATAATATACCGCCGTTTACCTTAAGTAATAAGGCCCTTTTAGCTTTACGGTATACTTATTTAAATTCTCTCCGCCGCTTACCCTCTCTCCTTTCCTTTTTTCCTTTTATAACTATATTTCCCTTTACCGCTAGCTATAGCCCGCTATACCTCGCCTACTTTTATATATATAACCTTCTTTACCTTAAGCCTATAATCTTTATACTCCCGTTTTAAGTCCTTTTATCGTTTAACGTCTTCCGTAGCCGAGATTAGCTATTCCGCAATTACTTCTTTAGCCCGCTTTCCTATAAGCCCTTATACCTTTAATATAAAGGATATAAGCAAGCCCTTAAGCTTTATAAAAACGAGGCGGCTATCCTCTATAGCTTTAAGTCCTTAAGTAAGAGTTAAAACCTTTAAGTTTAAGCTTCCGCATAAACCCACGCCGCCTTTTATAGCCGCGCTTAAGCTAACGGATTTAACTTAAACTACGGCACTATAAAGAACGGCTTATACTACCTTCTTTAAATACTTAACTTAAACGACTTATTTCTTAGCCTTATACTATAGCGAGGTCTAGATGGCCGGTTTTGCGATAACTTAGCTATACCTCTTACTTAGCTCTTACTATTTAAAAGCCCCCGCCGCCTATATATTTTTTAAGGCATAGCCGGAAATCTTTATTAGCGGAATAACTAGCTAATACTTAACGCTTTAAGGTTAGCTAACCTCGCTATAGTCTTAAGATTTATAGTAGCTGCTATAGCTAGCGGAAACCCGCTTTAGCTAAACGACTAAAACGATGTCCGCGCTATCTTTAACTATATATTTAAGGCCTAGCTTAACTAGTTTATCGCTAGGTTTATAGCGGCGTTTTAAGCTACTATAGCTAAAACCCTATCTTATTTCGCATACGGTCTAGCCTATACTATAAAATCCCCTTCTTAGCTTATAGCCGCTATAAGCTTTAAAGACCTATTTAGTCCCGCTTAGCGAACGCTCTTTCCGCTTACCGCTATACTTAGCCCGGCTATATAAAGGCGTATAAGCGCTTTATTATAGTTTATCTACCGTCCCTCCTTAACCGGAGGAGATAGCGATAATTAGCCTCGCGATATATTCCGCCGCTTAATTCTATAAAAGCTACTAATAGTAACTAATATAATCTTTAATAAACCTAGCTTTATAGGCTTATACTCTAGCGATAAGATTATAATAATTAAGAGTTTCCGCCTAGCTATAAACTACGCTAAGTTCTACTTATAGGCCCGCGAAGAGTTTAAACGCGACTTAACTTTAACCTAAGCAATAAAGTTCCTAAGCTTTAATATCCGCTTTATTAGCCGTACTAACTACGCGCTCTATATTCTTACCCTTAAGGCCCCCTTTATATAGAGGTTTTTTAAGACTATTAAGCACGTTTAGAACCTTAAAAGTAAGGAGTAAAGCACTAAGGCTATTAAGGACCTCGTTACCCGCTTTTAAGCGGGAATATAAACGTTTAATACCTTAGTACTAACTATACCCGTTAATATTAATAGGACGGCCTACTCTTACCTTAATACCTTCTTAGTAGCTAGACGCGCGTCGGTTAGCGGAAAGGTATAGGTAGTAGCGCCGCGTAAAAAGGATAATAAGTCGGAAAGCCTAGTAACGGAAAGCGGGGGATAACTATAATAGCGGCAATAAGTAAGATATAATATCTCGCTTATAAGCGGCCTATAAAGCTAGTAAGTAAAACGGGAGACTTAGCGGAGGATTAAAAACGGCATAGAAAAGGTAAGTAAGATAATAATATAAAATAAGGCTTAAATAAAGCTAATCTCTTATAATATATCTTACTAAGGAACTTAAGCATTCCTTAGTGCGGAGACTCTTTATTGCTTAGTAAGGGCCCGAATATACGCTTAAAAAAAAGGTTAGAAAACTTTACGATAAGTTTTAGCTAAATATACTAATTGCCTTAATAAAGATAAAGCCGCATAACTAAATATAAGGTAAGGATCTATAATAAAGCCGCTTACTAACTATTTTAAGCTACCTAGCTACTATCGGCCGGATAGGCCGAAAAAACTATTAAAAGGATAAGGATAGCGCACTACTAATATAGTATAAAGACGCTACTACGAAGCTATTACTTAATACCCCCTTTACTTTATTCTTACTTTAAACCGATAAGGACGTTAGCTTTTCTTTCTTACTAAAAGGAGTTATTATAGAATCTAAATAGCTATACTTAAACTCCTTACTTTACTCTTAAGGAAGCCTTACGGAACCTCGCGATAAAAACGCCTAAAGCACGTACTATAAAAGCTCGCTTAAGGAGATATAATAAATATTACTAGTCGGACCCCGCTAAGGTTTTTAGGATATAACTATAAAGGGTTAAGAGCTTACTTAACTATAGTTTACGATGTCTTTAATTAAGGGAGATACTATAAAAACTATTAAGCGGATTCCGCCGGTATCTTTAAGGGATTTTTAAGGATTTCCGCGGGATATCTTAACTATAGTTCGACTTATTTTTAACTATAAAAGCACCCCGGAAGATATAGGATAAACCTTACCGCGATTTTTAAGGGATATTTAAGGATATTTAAGGGATTTCCTTAATTATAGTTTATAGTATTTCTAACCGGGCTTATACTTAGTTTATTAGGCGATTTTATAAGGATATTTATAGTTTATTCTACGTACTATAAATAGTATAGTTAAAGATCCTTAAAATTAGCTTAAAGAACTAAGTATAAAGTAGCTAGCTATGCCTTTAAGAATAGATAAGCTTTTTACTATTTCTAAACCCTTATATATGTTTATATGCGGTAATTAGTCCGTTATACCGGCCCGACTAGCGGTAATTAGTTTATAGTACCGGCCTTAACTAGCGGTAATTAGTTTATAGTACTAGCCTTAACTAGTAGTAATTAGTCCGCGCCTTATCCCCCTATCCTTATACTATAAGGCGTAGTAATAACTATAGCTCTTTTTATAAAATAGCTTATAATACTATCCCCTTTTTAAGCTATTATATACTAAGGTATATAACGTTACTACCTTGCCTCTTACTTTACGCTTAATATTAATTAGTATAGTTATCCTTATTATATATATAATTATACGCCGATAAATCCCCTTAAATAATATTACGTTATAGCGTAAAATATATTATACGCTTACTTATTTTCGCCGC
Source organism: Ophiocordyceps robertsii (assembly GCA_027405785.1). Lineage (NCBI taxonomy): Eukaryota > Fungi > Ascomycota > Sordariomycetes > Hypocreales > Ophiocordycipitaceae > Ophiocordyceps > Ophiocordyceps robertsii. Next base: position 7,909 of record JAPEBW010000628.1, read on the forward strand.
TATATCGTCCTTAATAGCGCTAAGGCGGTATAACGTATTTCCTCCGCTTACCGCTATTATTAGTGCTTAAGGTATATCTTACCTTCCCGCTGCTTATAGTCCTTAAGTATAAATACCTTTTTTTTTCCTTTTTTTTTCTTTTCTTTTTTCCTTTTTTAATTACTAATCTTCTTACGCGTGCGCCTTTTCTTATAATAGCTTCGCTATACCGCGCCTTAATATATTTACTATAACCCCCCGCGCCTTATCTCCCGCTATCTTATAAGCATTTTCCTATTTAGCGCCCCTTAGCACGCCCGGCGACTATACGCTACCGCTTTTATTTTAGTCTTCGCGCCCGCCGTTATTACTTAGTAAGCGGAGCGCGATATATAGCACTACTATATAGCGCCCCCCTTACCTTATATATATTAAACGTATAGCGTCTTTTAATGCGGATACTTAGTATAAGGCTTATTAAAATTAAGCCTTACTTTAAGCTTATAATTATTTTACTTATACTTATACCGGATTATGCTATTTACCTATATATTCCTATTCTTAAACTATATACGATATAATGCTAGCGTAATATTAATATACTAGCAATATAGTCGCCGCCGCAAACGCGCTAAAAGACTATATATTTTAAAGAACGTTTAAGAATTACCGCACCGACTTATATATACGTTTTCCGATCCTTAATAAACGCTAGTTAAAGGGATATTATTAATAATTACTATAATATTTTAAGTTAGCTTATATTACTACTATAGCGTGCTAAGCTTAAATATACCTTAATATTTAAGGTTAATCTATTAATATTAAGGGGTAGTAAGTAGCTTACTTTAATTAAGTTATAGTTCTTTACATATTCTACTTATATCTACTTTATATCTTATTATATCTTATTATATCCTTTATTTACTTTATTATTATTTATACTTAGTATATGTTTATAGCGTATCCTTTTTATGCTTATTGTTTAAAATTGTCTTAACGTTTATTAAGCGTAGCTTAAAACTCCTTTTTATTTTTCCCGGTTTTTATCTTTTTCTTTACTATTTCCTTTATCTTATCTCTTATTTTTTAGCTTAGCTTACTATCGTTCTTCCGCCTCGCTTTTAGTATTCTTTATTATATTACTATACTATCCCTTAAATTACTTTAAGGCGATTATATCCTAAAAGTCGCTAATTAGCTACTATATTAAGTTAGCATACTTATACTACTTTATTAAGACTTAGCGTTATCTCCCTTTTTTTAATTATTTTTACTAAGCTTACTTAATCTTTTTTATAATATACTTTAGTTTATCGTTTTCCCTAATTACTAGCGGTAGCTAGTCGTTATTAACTACTTAGCTAAGTAAGGGGTTATCCGCTATATAGTAAAGGAACTTTATATATAATCTCTTATATACCTTTTTTAGTATATTAAGTTCTACTATATATAGGCTAACTACTTTTATTATAGTATACTTTTAGTATAGCTAGTTAAGCTTTTAATAAGGCCTATTTATAGTATACTTTTTTATATTTAGCTATACTTTATTGCTTACTTTAAGTTTTTCCCCCGGTATATATAACTAGTTTGCTATTTCTTTTTATCTTACTTATAACGCGGCGATCGCTATTTAAAGAAAGTTAGCGACCTTCTTTATCTTTTATATAAGGCTTTATATACTTTTTACATTTAGCGTAAGCGGTCCCTCTTTTTATATAATTTAAATCGGCTTAATATCGTACCTATATATAGCAAAAAAGAGGCTTATACTTATTATTAATACTACCCGATTATTAAGCGCCGCCTAAGTATAAAGTAGCTATGCCCTTTAGTTATCTTACTTATAGTAAACGTATATATAGAGGTATGCTTATACCTTTTAATTTACGCGCTTTATCGCCTTATTAGTCTATAAGTAATAAGCTAAACTTAGATTCTTTTAAACCTTAATTTATTAGTAAAAATTCCCTTTAAAATTGCCTTTTTTAGTTTATCTTTTAATTTAAGATAATAGACTTTAGTATTCCGTAAAAGCGGAAGTAAGATTATAAGAACTTAGTAGTATATACTACTACTCTTATTAATAATATCGCTTTTAAAGTTATTGCCTTTATTAGCTTATCTATTATTACTTAAAGGTCTTAAGAGCCCTTAGTCCTTGTTAGTAGTAAGTTAATTATAAAGTTTATTATTAAGTATATAAATAGCTATAGAAAGGCCAGTAATAGTTAAAGGAGCTCTTTCCGGAGTTACTTTTAAATATACCCCTTATTATATAGCTTATAGTTCGTAATAAGCCAGCGTACAATTAATAACTAGCCCGGCTAAAAAACCTCTTAAGCTAATATTATAAGTATCCCCTCGCGCTTTAAGTATCTTACTACTATTAAGTCGTATATCCGCTAAGCGATTAATACTTAAAGCTTATTTAACTTTTTATCCTCCCTTATTTTAATATATTAAGGCTTACTTAATACTTAAAGCTAGTCCTTAAAGTAAAGGCGCCTTTTAATATTAATTATATACTTACTTACTTAAACTTTTAATTGCTATTTTAAAGTAAGTAACTAATAACTATTCTATACTACTTAAAATACTATTTAGTATTCCTTATCCTTTCGCAATATCGCTATATACCGCTTTTATATTTCTTACTTATTAAATATATAAGCTAGTTATACTTATTCTTTAAGTGCGTTTTAGCTTAAGTTTTAGTTAAGTTTTTATAACGGAATTTAGACGGCTATACCCAGACTCCTTACTTTACTCTTAAGGAGCTTTATAGAACCCCGTAATAGGAACGCCTAGAGCACGTATTATAAAGGCTCGCTTAAGGAGATATAACGAATATTACTAGTTAGACCCCGCTAAGGTTTTTAAGATATAACTACGGAGGGTTAAGAGCTTACTTAACTATAGTTTATAACGTCTTTAATTATAAAAAATACTATAAGAACTACTAAGTAGATTCTACTAATATCTTTAAGGGATATTTAAAGATTTCCGCGGGATATCTTAATTATAGTTTAACTTATTTTTAACTATAAAAGCACCTTAAAAGATATAGGGTAAACCTTACCGCGATTTTTAAGGGATATCTAAGGATATTTAAAGGATTTCCTTAACTATAGTTTATAGTATTTTTAATTAAGCTTATACTTAGTTTATTAAGCGATTTTATAAAAATATTTATAGTTTATCTACGTACTATAAATAGTATAATTAAAGATTCTTAAAATTAGCTTAAAGAACTAAGTATAAAGTAGCTAGCTATACCTTAAAGAATAAATAAGCTTTTTACTATTTCTAAACCTTTATATATATTTATATATAGTAATTAGTTTATTATACTAGCTTAACCGGTAGTAATTAGTTTATAGTACCGGCCTTAACTAGCGGTAATTAGTCTACGCCTTATCCCCTTATCTTTATATTATAAAGCGTTATAAATAGTAGCAATTCCTACTTATTTAAATAAAAATCCTTTAAATATCCGCTAAGCTAAGAGTAACTATATTATTTAATTAAGTACTTATCTTATAAGAAGTTAGATACTAAACGATCTTTTTTTCGGTAAGAAGCTCTTATTAGCCTTTAAGTCTAACCTTAATAATAAGCACCTTTTCCTTAATACGCTTATAATAAAACTTTAAGATAAGTAGGCCGTAAAAGCGGAAAAGGCCGTAGCTTACTAAGTATACTAGTTTAAAAATCTCCTTTACCCTTTTTAAGGTACTATACCGTAATAGCTTATAAAGCTAAATAAAACGTAAAATAAGTCCCGCTAAGCTAAGCTAAGACTACTACCCTTTAAGACGTAATCCGCTTTTAATATACTAATAAAGGATAGACTATAAAATAATAAAACCTATATAATTAAGTAAACTAAATTTAATAATACTTAAACGAATCGATTATTCTTTAAATAGAAGAATTAAGGATAAGCTAACCTAAAAACTATCCGGCTCCCTACTTACTAAATACCCTCCGGATTAAGCTTATAATAAAGTTACTTTTTCCTTAAGACGATAAGCTTAGTAGATATTTCTACCGTATATTACTAATAAAGTTTAGCTTAAAGGCTTTAACTAAAAATCCACTTTAAAAGATACTAAATAGTTTCTTAGTTTAGTATTATTATTTAGCCTTGTCCGCTATAGCCGCGCTAATTAAGGCATTTTTAAGACTTTTAATTAATAAAAACGAGCCTCTTATACTAAGGGCCCCGCGGCGTATTAAATTCCGGGACACGTATAAAACGGAAGGTTAAGCGCTTAGCGAGAGTATTAAAACTAAGACCTTAATAATAAGTAAAGAAATATAGTAAGCGATATCTTTAGTAAGCTAAACTTATTTATACTTAGTATATAGATACTAAGACTAAGTATAGCTTTAAGCCCCTTAGTAAGAATAGTAATAATATTAAATAAATAATTCCTTAATCTTCTTTAAGTACTAAGAAAAGAAAACGCGCTTATTAAGCCTAAAGAAAAACCTTAATTATAAGCTAAGGATATAAGGAGATTTAACTTATTAAGACCTTTAAAAGTATCTTTTAATAAAGTTTAAGAAGACGATAAAGCTAGTATATTTTAAAAGGTAAACCGTTTTATCGACTTTATCCGCTAAAACGCTAATAAAGGCGAGGCTTATATAAATAAATTAGCTATTTAATTACTTACTTTCTTTTAAGGAAATGCGGCGGAATAGTATTTTAAGGACCTCTTAAAACTATAATAAGAAAAACTTAATAAGCTTAGTATTAAACTAAGCTAATAGATCTCTGCCTTATAAAAACGGTTTAAAATCTACTTAAATATATCGATATAAGCACTTAATAAAGAGTACTTTATTATTAAAGATATAGTAATAAGATCTAACTTTAAATCTTAAATATCGCGCTTATAATATAAAGCTAAGGCCGCGCTTTACTAACTAAACTACTTAATTATAGTAATTTACTAAAAGCTAGATATTTACTTATAAGAATCCTTAAAACGTTTAATAGGAAATAAGAATATAAATAGATAGATTAATAAATACGAGGATATTCTTCCTTAGCTATAAGTTTAATATATTTAAGGATTTTAAAAGCACTTACTAGTATAAAGGAAATAGGTTTAACTTATAAAAAGATAAAGGCCGATTAGCTATACCTTTAACATACTTAAAGGATAGTCCGGGACTCCTTAGCTATCTATTAAAAGCTTACTAAGGCTATAAGTTACGTTCTTCGACCGCTTAGTAAAGGCGGATATATTATAGGCCTTATAGCGCTTATAAAGTTAAAGGAGAAATCCGCTTAAATAGTTAAGAATATAAGCTAAGGTCCTCTAGCTTAAAAGAGAAGGAACCTTTAAGACTATACGCTTATTAATGCTAAAGCTAAAGTAAGTATACCTTATAACTAAGGAAGGAACTATAGTAAAGACTAATAACTATTTAAAGGACGAAAAGTACGATATAAAAAGAGCTTAATTAAATATTAATAAAAGCTTAAAGGAAACCGCAATGTATACTATAGTAAACTTAGTATAAAAGGCCGATAAAGTATATAGATTTTATAGCGAAGCATTCCCCTTAAAGAATAAGCTTTATTAATACGTTAAAGATAAACACCCCCTTAACCTTAACTAAGATATCGCTATATAAAGATATAGCTTAGTATAGTAAGTAGTTATTTAAAAGCTATAAAGCGTTAAAATAGTTAAGGCTTCCTTTAACGTTTAGCTATTAAACCTTAATAGGCCGTTATAATTTACTTATATACGCTTATTAATCTATAAAAAAAAAGGGCCCGGAATTAGCATTAAAGCCTATATAGATACTAGGGTAAACTAAAGCTTTATTTAAGCTAACTTAGTAAAGACCTTTTAAGACGTTATTATAAACTTCTTTTAACGAATTCTTATTTAAGGAGTAAGAAGGATAGCTACTATAAAATAAGTAGAATTTACCGCGTATATATTAAGAAGGCTAGACGGTAGCCTCGCGGTTATAAAAGTAAGGATCGGCACTTTAATAGTAAAACGCCTAGCGGCTAATATATTACTTAGCTAAGACTTTTTAGTTCCTTACTAAAAAGACCTTATTAACTTTATATTAGTCTTATAAATCGGGGTATATAAAGGGATTAAAGCTAAAGTTAGGATAGTTTAGCTAAAACTAGCGATATATAAATAAGTAATTTACTTAGTTACTATCACGATTTTAGCTAGTTTTAGCTATATCTTACCTATATAGGTTTAAGCGCCGCTATTAAAGCATAATATAATATTTTTCCTTAATAACCTTAAGCTCGCTTAGATAATAATATAGGATTATAAGAGCTTTATAGCGATAAACTATTTTAAGGAACTACTAATACTCCGCTAAAGCTAAAAAGTAAGGATAATTACGGACCTTAATAAGTAGTTTTAGCTATATAAGGAGGTTAATACTATTACTTCCTTAGCGGAAGCCTTTACGGAGAATCTAAATAAAATAGACCCCGCTAAGGACTTTTTATAAAAGGATCTTATAGCAAACTATAAGCTAGAAATTAGCTAAACTAAGGACTTACTTAAACTTACTACCGATAAAGGCGTTTAGATTTACGCTAAGGACTTAAAATATATATTAAAAGTCTAAGATATCCTTTAATCGTTTCCCCGCCTTTAAAGGGATAAAGGAGTAGTATATATAAATAAATCTAAATATATATATATTCCTTTAATAAAAGGATAGTAATACTAATAAGTTATATTAAGATTATACTTATAAAGCGATAAAGATAAGAAGGTAGTAAATATAATATTTAGCTAGCTAGCCGTATAAAGCCGATTAAAATAAGTTTATAAGCTAAATTTATTCGCGGTATTAGTATTCGTAGTATAAAAAACGGTAAATAAAAAGGAAAAAGGATAAGTAATCGTAAACTTATAAAGGATTAATATTATTACTACCTTAAGCACTTACTTAATGCCTTTTTAAAGCAATATAATTAAACGCCTTTAAGGAAAATCTTTTATTAATATAGTAAATATATAATCGTTTTTTATTAGTTCTTAGTTTACTAAAACTATTAAGAAAGGTTTATAGTTATAAGCTATTATAAGCTAAAAGAATTACTAGTAATACTTATAAGCTTTAAGAACTCCTTAGTATACGTTTTAAGGTTTATCGATAACGTTCTTTATAGATATTAAGAATACGTAGCGGCCTATATTAATAATATTATTATCTACTTTAATATAGCCGAAAAATATCTTTAATATTTAAAGGCCGTATTCTACGCTTTTTATAACTATAATATTACTTTATCCGGACTAAAGTCCTTCTTAGCATACCCGTTTATATAGCTCCTTAGATTTAAAGTAAACGCTATTAGCTTAATAAATATTAATAAACGCGTATAAGCTTTAAAGGATATCGCGTTATTAAAGAACCTTTAATAGCTCGAGAAATAGATTAGCTTTACTAAGTAGCTACGCTATATAGTCTTATATTTCGCTAAGAAAGTTAACGTTTTATAAAAATAAAAGATAAAGCTACTTTAAGTAAGATAAGAAGTAAGAGTCCTCTTAAGGAGCTAAGGATAAGCTTAATACGCCGCGAAAGCCGCTTTTTAGCTTACTTTAAAAGAAAAAAAGGCCTTTGCGATTTTAACTAAGAAACTTACTAAGCTTTAAACGATTTACTACTTTAACCCCGCTTAATAACTATTTATCTAAATTAATATATCCTAAGAATATAAAGTAGCGGCTATAGCTTTTTACTTTAAAAAAGGTATAAAATAAGATAAAAAGACGCTACTAGCTTAAACTAAGGTCTAGCTTACTATTTACTTAAGCCGCGCCCTTTAAGGTAAAGAACCTTAATACTAGCTTATAGAACTTAAAGTAGCCGGTTTAGTATAAGCAGTTTATAAGTTACGCACTATAGTACTATTTATAAAAACGCTATAAGTAGTTATTTTTACTAACTATATAAGCACCTATAGAATTATAAACTAGAAATCCTTATTCTTTATAAATAAAAAATCTAACGAAAAGCTAGTCCTTATATCTTAATACTTAAGCTAATTCCCGCTTAAAGTATGCTATATCTTAAGCATTAAAAACGTTATACTAAACGCGCTTTAACGTTTACTATATTAAAATAATAGGCCGGTATCCTTAAACTAAAAAGGGGAATTAGAACGTATTAAAAAACATAAGATAATACACCGCGTATTCCTTTACGTAAAAGCATTAATCGAATTACCGCTCTGCTAAAAAGTAATTAATAGATATATAGAGGATATATAAGAAGCAAAAATCATAATATAGCTTAGCGATAAGGATAGTATCCTTAAACTTTTATTCTTTTTATTAGAAGGGTTACTATACTTTATAAAAAACGACGGACGCTAAAAACTATATATTTTTAAGACTTATACTAAGGAGATCGTTTAAGACGCTTATACTAAATATTTTTATACTAGCCGTATTAATATATAGTAAGATTTATTTAAAAGCTTCTTAATCTTATAGCTTAGTAAATATATAAATAAGGTTATAAATAGCTACGATACTTATTACTATAACTAAACTAACTAAAGTAAGACGCTAAGGTAGCTTATCCCGATTTAAAGCCTACCGGTTTTATATTATATAATAGCGATAGACTTTATTACTAAGCTCTTAAGAGTTTAAGCTAAATATTCCTTATAAAAAGATCCTATAAAGAACTTCTTTAATACCTTACTAACTATAACTAATAAATTCTTAAAAATATATCTCCTTATCTTAAGCAATAACTAGTTTATAGTAAAAGACTAAGTATAAGCGTTTTATATTAACTTACTCCGCGCTAATTAAGGGATTTTAAAGGGGATAATTTTTAATTAAGATATAAAGTTTACTTTAGTATTTTAGCGGACTTTATAGCAAGCTTTTAGATTAAAGCTTTTAATATTTACCGCTTAGTACCCTTAAACTAATAGCTTATCGGAAAAGCGAAACTAAACCGTAAAAATCGCGCTACGATTCTTTATTACTAATTTCCTAGACCTACGCTAAACTAATATACTAATCGCTTTTAAGTTTAGCTTTAATAATTCCTTCTCCTTAATAATTTACGCGGCCCTTAGTAAGCTTATTATAAGGATAAAAATAAATAACGGCCTTAAGTTTTTTAGTAACTACTTATACTTATACAACTAAGAGGTCTTATAAAAAAAAGCTAAGTTAGCTATTACTTACGCTTAAGCCGCTATAAAAAATAAATACGATAAAGAATACCGCTTATTAAAATTTAAGCCTAGCGATTAAGTTTAGCTATAGCTTAGTAAGGGCTACTATTTTCTAGATAGTAAACCGGTAAAGCTTTAAAAAAATATTCTAAGCTATTTAAAGTTACTATTAAAGTAAGATAGCTTATATACTAGCTAAATATAAAAAGGTCCCTTAATATCTATTCGGTTATTTTAGTAGTATAACTACGCTTAGCGGACGAGCTAGCTATATACTTAAGCTTAGTTTAAGATAAAGGGATACTTTACTTAAATAAGTAAGAAGTAAAACGAATCTTATAAAGCTATATAATAAAAAAAAGCGGTAAAAAGCTAAAAAAAGAGTTCCTTATAGCTTAAAAAGGCTAGCTAAGCCGCTATAACTTATAAGTAAATAAAAAGGCAGTCTTCTTACTAAAGATTATAAAAGCCTTTAAAAAAGCATAAGAAAAGTTAGCTACTTAAGTAGTTTAAACGAGAGTATAATACGCGGCCTTTATAACTTAATATAAAACTTTTTAACTAAGAGAATTAAGTAGTTAAGCTTAAGTATAAGACTTAAAGGCTATTATAAGTTATAAAAACCGTAACTTACTATGCTTAGGTAATTAATTATTTTAATAATAATATACTGCCGTTTACCTTAAGTAATAAAGCCCTTTTAGCCTTATAATATACCTATTTAAATTCTCTCCGCCGCCCGTCTTTTTTGCTTTTCTTTTTTCTTTTTATAACTATATTTCCTTTTATTACTAGTTATAGCCCGCCGTACCTCGCTTACTCTTATATATATAACCTTCTTTACCTTAAGCTTATAATTCTTATACTTTTATTCCGGGTCTTTTTATCGTTTAACGTCTCTTATAGCTAAGACTAGCTATTTTATAACTACTTTTTTAGCCCGCTTTATTATAAGCCTATATACCTTTAATATAAAGGATATAAGTAAGCGCTTAAGCTTTATAAAAACGAGGCGACTATTCTCTATAGCTTTAAGTCCCTTAACGAGAGTTAAAACCTTTAAGTTTAAGCTTCTATATAAACTTACGCCGCTTTATATTACCGCGCTTAAGCTAATAGATTTAACCTAAACTATAGCACTATAAAGAATAGCCTATACTACTCTTTTTAAATACTTTACTTAAATGACTTACCTCTTAGCCTTATACTATAGCGTAGTTTAAATAGCTACTTTTACGGTAACTTAGCTATACCTTTTACTTAGCTTTTACCGTTTAAAAGCCCCCGCCGCATATATATATATTTAAGGCGTAGCTAAAAATCTTTATTAGCGGAATAACTAGCTAATACTTAACGCCCTTAAGTTAGCTAACCTTATTATAGTCTTAAGATTTATAGTAGCTACTATAGCTAGTAAGAACCTACTTTAGCTAAATAACTAAAACGATATCCGCGCTATCCTTAACTATATATCTAAAGCTTAACTTAATTAGTTTATCGCTAAGTTTATAATAGCGTTTTAAGCTACTATAGCTAAAACCTTATCTTGCTTTATATACGGTTTAGCCCGTGCTATAAAATCCCTTTCTTAGCTTATAGCCGCTATAAGCCTTAAAGACCTATTTAGTCTTACTTAGTAAACGCTCTTTTTACCCGCCGCTATACTTAGCTTAGCTATATAAAAGCATATAAGCGCCTTATTATAGTCTATTTACCGTTTTTTCTTAACTAAAAGAGATAGCGATAACTAGCCTCGCGATATATTCCGCCGCTTAATCTTATAAAAGCCGTTAATAGTAACTAATACGATCCTTAATAAGCTTAGCTTCGCAGGCTTATACCTTAGCAACAAAATTATAATAATTAAGAGTTTCCGCCTAGCTATAAACTATATTAAGTTTTACTTATAGGCTTATAAAGAGTTTAAACGCGACTTAACTTTAACTTAAGTAATAAAATTCCTAGGCTTTAATATCCGCCTTATTAGCCGCACTAACTACGCGCTTTATATTCTCGCCCTTAAGGCCCCTTATATAAAAAGGTTCTTTAAGATTATTAAATATATTAAGAACTTTAAGAGCAAGGAGTTAGGTATTAAGGCTATTAAGGACCTTATTACCCGCTTTTAAGCGGGAATATAAACGTTTAATACCTTAATGCTAACTATACTTATTAATATTAGCGGGATAGCTTACCTTTACTTTAATACCTTTTTAGTAGCTAGACGTATATAAATCGGCGGAAAGGCATAAGTAGTAGCGCCGCATAAAAAGAATAATAAGTTAGAAAGCCTAGCGATAAAAAGCGGAGGATAACTATAATAGTAATAGTAAGTAGCATATAATATCTTACTTATAGGCGGCTTATAAAGCTAGTAAGTAGTATAGGAAATTTAGCGGAGGATTAAAAACGGCGTAAAAAGGTAAGTAAGATAATAATATAAGATAAGGCTTAAATAAAGCTAATCTCTTATAATATATCCCGCTAAGGAATATAAGTATTCCTTAGTATAAAGACTCCTTATTACTTAATAAGTGCTTAAATATATATTTTAAAGGAGAGTTAAAAAACTTTACTATAAGTTTTAGCTAAACGCGCTAATCGCCATAATAAAGATAAAGATAGATAATTAAATAAAAGGTAAGGATTTATAATAAAAGCCGCTTACTAACTATTTTAAGCTACTTAGCTACTATTAGCTAGATAGGCCGAAAAAACTATTAAAAGGATAAGGATAGCGCACTATTAATATAGTATAAAGACGCTACTATAAAGCTATTACTTAGCGCCCTCTTTACTTTATTTTTACTTTAAACTAATAAGGACGTTAGCTTTTCTTTCTTACTTAAGGGAGTTATTATAAAATCTAAATAGCTATACCCGGACTCCTTACTTTACTCTTAAGAAGCTTTATAAAACCCTATAATAAGAACGCTTAAAGCACGTACTAAAAAGGCTCGCTTAAGGAGATATAACGAATATTATTAGTTAGACCCCGCTAAGGTTTTTAAGATACAACTATAAAGGGTTAAAAGCTAACTTAACTATAGTTTATAATATCTTTAACTATAAAAGATACCGTAAAAACTACTAAGTAGATTCCGCCGGTATCTTTAAGGGATATTTAAGGATTTCCGCTAGATATCTTAATTATAGTTCGACTTATTTTTAACTATAAAAGCACCTTAAAAGATATAGGATAAACCTTACCGCGATATTTAAGGATATTTAAGGGATTTCCTTAACTATAGTTTATATTGTTTTTAACTAAGCTTATACTTAATTTATTAAGTGATTTTACGAGGATATTTATAGTTTATCTACGTATTATAGATAGTATAGTTAAAGATCCTTAAAATTAGCTTAAAGAACTAAGTATAAAGTAGCTAGCTATATTTTAAAGAATAGATAAGCTTTTTACTATTTTTAAACCCTTATATATGTTTATATATAGTAATTAGTCCGTTATACTAGCTTAACTAGCAGTAATTAGTCCGTAGTACTAGCCCCGACTAGCGACAATTAGTCCGTAGTACTAGCCTTAACTAGCGGTAATTAGTTTCCGCCTTATCCCCTTATTCTTACGCTATAAAGCGTAGTAGTTTTAGCTAAACCTTACCTTTATTCGCCCTACCTTTATCTTAAAGTACGGGGTTATTTACTTTACTTATATAAGCAATTAACCCCGCGTTCTTTTCCTTTACTTATATTATTGCAATAATACGCCTTTCCTATACTAATCGTTATAAAAGGTTTATATACTCGCCGCAAGGGGGACTTAATGTCTTATTTATCGCGCGCTATCTAGGATTATTTATACTATATATCTTATCTCCTTTTCGTTAAATACCCTTTTTAACTTATCTTAATTATAGCATAATAAAGTATTTAGTATTACCGCTAACCTCCTTAAGCGGTACTTTAATATAAAGTTATATAAAGCAAGCTTTATTACTTATTTACTTTACCTCTTATTTAACTTTCTTTTTATTATAAAGTACTTTAGATTTTTATAGTCTATTAGTACTATAAACGCTAGTATATTGCATAACCTTACCTTTTAAAAGTCTAGGTATTATATAATCGTAAGTAACTTTTTATCGTAAATTAAGTAGTTATACTCCGCTATATTACGTTATTTTAAGACAAAACCTACTAAGTATTATATTTTCTTTAGTCTTACTTATATTAATATACCGCTTATTATATACTTAAAGCAGTTTACCTTTAAGTACGTTTCTCTTTTAAGGTTATATAACTATAGTGCTAGCGCGTTATAAAATACTTTTTAAATAAACTTAAATACGGCTTAGTGTTTATTAGTTTATAAAAAGGTTATATTCTTTTTATAAAGGCTATTTAAGCACCGCGAGGCCTTAGCGTAAAGCGGGATAAAGGTATAATAGTAATTCGCGAACTTAAAGAAGCTTTAAACGATCTTTATATTCCTTAGCGCTTACTATATCCGGATAGCTTAGATCTTCTTTAAGTCGTACTAAACCTTACCCTTAGCTTATATAATAAAACCTAAGTACTTTACTTTTTTTATTATAAAGTCGTATTTTTATAGGTTTAGTATAAGTCCTACCTTTTATAACTTTTTAAGCACCTTTATTACCTTATCTTAGTAATCGCGGAGCGACCTTAATAAGTAAATTAAAACGTTATTTATATACGCTATAACGAACTTATAAAAGTAGTCTTTTAGCACTTAGTTAATATAGCGTTAAAAGGTAGCTAGCGTTCTTATAAGGCTAAATAGGTATACTTACTACTTAAATAGTCCGAACCTTGTTTAAAAGTATAGGAGAGTGACTTTACTACTTTAATAAATAAGTTATTTAACCTTTACTTAATTAGCTAAGCATAAGGGGGTGTATAAATTACATAAAAACCCGTATTAACTAGCCTAGCTTCGGCTCGTTATTTTTTCGGTCCTTATATTCTTATACGATATCTATAACGTTATATACGGAACTAAGGAGTTTAAGGTAGCTAGATAAATAAGGATCCGCTTAGACTTAAACTAACCTTAACTAACTTTAAATACGGATTGCCGTATAAGAAATAGACATATAGCAACGGGGTAAAATGCTTTAAATTTAACATTCCTCTAGCTTTAAGACCGCGCGAAGGCCGGTCCGGATATATCACTCCGTTCCCTTATATTTGTCTATAAAAGGCGAATCTCCCGCTATTAAATAGCTAGAGATTTTATAAGCACTTACGCACTTATTTCTTTATTAATTAATTCTAGCTAAATCCTGCCTTATATAATATTAACTCTTCTATTATATGCTTTTACGTAATCTCTGAATTTCCCTACAATTTTGCTGCTGCTTTAACCTTTAATAGGTTATAAGCCAGGCTTAGCTTACTACGCCGGGAAATTAATTACTCCTTTAACTACCTTTAGAAGATTCTAAGTAAAATACGACCGCTTTTCTTAATCACCCGTCTACCTTTCCTTAAAATTTAACGTTAATTAAACGACTCAATCTCGTAGAATTTGTACTTAAAGATATCTTAACCTCGATTACCTCCTTTAATCTCTTTCCCTTTTTAGAAAGATATTTAGAAATCCCCTTATCTACACAAAATTCTCTTGAAAATCCTTCTTCTTCGCTAAGACCTCTTTCTTCCTTAGGAATTTGCCTAGAATTTCCTTTACTAATCTCCACTAACTTCTTTTATCTTTCGACCTTTCTTACGTTAAAAATTAACTTTTCTTTACCTACCTATTCTATCTTACTAAAGATATATAAAATAGCAGGCTAGAAAAAATACGAGTTTTTTAAGTTAAAGTATAATTTAAATTATACTTTATAGACTACTATAATACGAGCAATTCTTATTAAAGAAAGGCTTATAGCTGCTTTAAAGTAAGCTAATTATACTAAGACGGAAGAGGCTCTTACTTTAATTTTTCTACGCTTAGAGGACGGTCCCTTAATATAGATTAAGTATATAACTATTGCTAAAGATGCTTAAGAAGAGCTATAAAAGCTATATAATCCCTCGAACTTCTCGTCGAATTATTTGCTTATAAAATAGCTATTTAACTTAAGTCCTTCCGACTTATAGTTAAAGAAATACCTTTATAAGGTAAAAGAGGTCTATAAGGAATTGAAATCTCGAGAAATAGACATTCCGGAAGTAGTTTTTATAGCATGGATTTTAAATTCCCTTAGCGAGGAATTTAAAAGCTATATAACTAATATTACGTAGAGCCTTAAGCATAATTCTATAGCCTTTTCTCTCGAGACCCTTATAGCTAGTCTTTTAGACGAAGCTAGAAGGGTAGAGGATATAGAGGACTCTTCGGAGAAAGCTTTCTTACTATAGAAAAAGCCTTAAAAAAAGCTAGGGAATTCTTTAAATTCTTACTATAAAGAATGCAAAAACCCAGGCCACTTAGTAGCTAATTGCTTCTAGCTTTACTTTAAAAACCCCCTTTTTTATTAGGTGCTTAAAGGGAAGAAAATAGACGATTTAAATAAGGTTACTTAAAAGAAATCTACCTTAAAAAACCCTTCTTCCTTTTCTTCCTTTAAAAAGGGGAAATTAAAAAAGAGGATAAAAGGGGTAAAATTAAGCGAAGAGGGAGATAAAGTTCTAAATTTAACCGAAATAGACCTTAATATAGATCTTATCGACCTTTCTTAGCTATCCTCTCCTCTCTCTCGAGCCCCTACCTTTAAGGTAGCCTCGAATAACCCTCTAAAGGTAATTTTAACCTTTATAAAGGAAACCCCTTTTAAAGCAGATTTAAAAACTAATAAAGATACTCTTTTAAGTCCTTTAAAAGCCTTACTCCCTTAAATCCGAAAAATAGTATTAAAAGCAAAGGAAGGAGGATTTCCTAGATATAATAATAAAAAGACTCTTAATTTTATATACGATACTAATACTACTAAGTATATAGTAATAAATAAGAATTATCTTATTAACTATAAAGAGATAAAAACTAAAGTCTGTTAAGAAAAAGCTTTTTTTATATTAGTAAAAGGAAAGAGGGATTAAGTATTAAAATTCCTATATTTTAAGATAAGATATACTCTTAGAAATTGTTTCTATATACCTAAAATTAAAGTTAATATAATTAACTAATTATATTTTAAGAATACCTATGCCCTTATAAGCAAGGATAAAGTCCTTCTTTTAAATAATAAAGCATAGATTCCTACTAAGGGATATCTTAAAAATAAACTCTATTATATTCCTTTATATTACGGGCTAGGCCCTAAATTAAGCCCGGGCTGCGCCCGTGTAACCCTTAATAGGCGTGGTCAATTAACTAGCTAGCAGCTTAGTTAATTCGTCTTCTTTTACCCTACCGCCGCCTAACGTAGTGGTTTAATTAAATAGCTACCCCGCAGCAACGAATAGTAGCATAACCACTGCTTTAGCCCCGTTAGGGCCGACCCGTTATAGTTGACTAAGCTATAACAAAGGGTCTTAGGTTCGAGACCTGCCGACGCACTAGTAGGGACGGCCTAGGCTTATAGCTACGAGAGAGCTGCCGGCTGGGGGAGACGACCTATTAGCCCTGCTTAGGGGCGGCGGGGTAGAGAGGGGGTAGTGTTACGGGCTGGGCCCTGGATTGGGCCCGGGCTACGCCCGTGTAACCCTTAATAGGCGTGGTTAATTGACTAGCTAGCAGCTTAGTTAATTCGTCTTCTTTTGCCCTGCCGCCGCTTAATGTAGTGGTTTAATTAAATGGCTGCCCCGCAGCAACGAACAGTAGCATGACCACTACTTTAGCCCCGTTAGGGCCGACCCGTTATACTTTAAAACCTTTACTAAAAAAGAATTCCCTCCTTATTACCTCTTTAAAGACAAAGGATATAGATTTTTATACTTAGTATTTACGCCTTGAGTATATAAATTATATGGCTATTTTAGAAGTATTAAAAAAGTATAATAAAGATAGAAAGATGCCTTTAGAAGAAGAGAATAAAATAAAACACTGCGAGATTTATATAAAGGCAAAGGCTACAAATAAGGTAAATAAATAACCTTTAAATAAGACCTATTCCTACTTTAAATAAATAGTATTAGATATTTAAGGGCCTATTAAAACGCCTACTTATAATAAATATTACTACTATATCTCTTTCTTAGATATAAGAACCCGATTTCTAGACCTATACCTTCTTTAACGTAAGGGGAAAGCTATAAAAAGGTTCTTAGAATTAAGAAATAAGGTTAAAAATAACCCGGATAAAACTAGGATTAAAGAAGTATTTTTAAATAATGCAAAGGAATTTATATATAAGATAAAAACACATTATAAAAGAAACGGTATCTTATTTAATTCTAGCCCTCCTAAAACACCGGAATCAAACGGTAGAATAAAGAGAATAAATTACACTATATTAGAAAAAGTCCGTTCTTTATTATATATAGTAAGACTGCTTAAATATCTATAAGGTAAAGCTATTTTAATAGCTACTTACTTATATAATAAATCTCTATATTTAGCTATAGGCTTTAAAAGCCTTATAAAAAAGAGAGATAATATTACTACACCTTTTAAGACCTTAAATAAAATTAAAACCTTTAGAAGCCTTATTTATTATAAAAATAAAGACCTTAAAGATAAGCTCGAAGATAGAGCCTTTAAAAAAGTTATTATAGGCTAAAGTAAAAATGCTTATAAAGTCTAGGATTTTTCTAGGAGAAAGTTCATAGTCTTTAAAGATATTACTATACTAGAAAATAGGTTTATAAATAACCTTTTAAGTCCTATTAAAGACTTACATTTTAAAAAAACTCTAGAGAATAAAGATAGGCTAAAGGCTTATAGCCCTATAGAGGAAGACCTTTTAAAGGAAATTACTAAAGAAATTCCCTTAACCTTTATAGAAAAAGGTTCTCTAAATAAAGATTTAAATAAAGATCCTAGCCTTACTAGTAGTATAGTAGTGGAAATACCTAAGAAGCTTAACGGGTCTTATACTAACTATATAGATTACTTTAATATTTACTTGCTTTAAAATAGCGATTATAAAGAGTCTGTTCTAGCTTTAATAAAATAGGATAAGGATTAAAGTTTGCTAAATACCTATAAACAGGCAATAAATAGCCTTAATATAGCTAGCTAGAAAATTGCTATGCTAGGGGAAATAAACTAACTAATTAAATATAATACTTAGGAATTCGCTTATCTCCCTAGCGATAAGGAGGCTTTAAGTGGCCGTTAGGTCTATACTATTAAGAAGGGTAGTTAAAATCAAATTATTAAATTTAAAGCCCGTTTCGTAATTTAGGGATTTAAGTAGATATACGGCTTAGATTACTTAAAGACCTTCTTAACTATAGCTAGACCCGAATCTACTAGAATTCTTCTTATTCTAGCGGTTTTAAACAATTATTAAGCTAAGTAAATAGATATAACTAATGCCTTCGTTTACGCTAATATAGATTCGGAAGTATATATTAATCTTCCTTTAGGCTACGAATAATATACTTTAAAAGACTATTATTCTAAGAATAGGTCTTATTATAGAAAGGACGGGATAAATCTATCGAAATTTATAGACCTTTATAATAAAGGTTTAATAAAGGCAAAGCTAAAGAAAGCATTATACGGTCTGAAACAAAGCCTAAAGCTTTAGTATACCTATTTAAG
The DNA here is from genome assembly GCA_027405785.1 of Ophiocordyceps robertsii. Lineage (NCBI taxonomy): Eukaryota > Fungi > Ascomycota > Sordariomycetes > Hypocreales > Ophiocordycipitaceae > Ophiocordyceps > Ophiocordyceps robertsii. The sequence continues at coordinate 26,742 of JAPEBW010000628.1, forward strand.
AGATATACTAAGTAAACTCGGATTTTTCCCCCTTTTACTAAAAGAGGGGGTATTTATAAATAAACGCTATAAAATTGCTTTAGCGATCTACATAGATAGATTTCTTATAGTAAGGCCCTTAAAAACTATAATAAAAGAAAGACTATTTAAAAAATTAGCTAAATACCTAGATTTTACTATACTAAGAGATATAAAAGACTTCTTAAGTCTAAATATACAAATTAACCAAGATTAAAAAGAGCTATATATATCCTAAGAAAAATATACCTTAAATAAAATAAAGGAGTTTAATAAAGAAGCTATAAGAACTTTAAATACGCTTGCTATAGTAGGATTAAAGCTAGTAAAAGCTAAGGAATTACCCTTAAAAGAGGTAATATTATAATTTTAAAAAAGAATAGGATCTTTATTATTTTTAGCCTTATTTATAAAGCTAGATATTCTTTATTAAGTTATATCTTATGCGAGATTCGCTGCTAAACTAGCTAAGACGTATATAAAGGCTTTAAATACAATTTGGAAATATCTAAATAAATACCCTAGCCTTAAGATTAAATATACGTATAATATCCCTTTAGACTTTTTATATATAAAAGGTTATACTAATGCTAGTTAGACCTTAGATTTAACAGACGCCTGCTTAGTCTTAAGGTACTGTTTTTATATATATAATAACGTTATAAGTTAGGCTTATTCTAAGTAAAGATTAGTTGCTCTCTTTACGTATAAGGCAGAATATATAGGCCTTAGGGAGGCTATAAAAGAAGCTATATATTTAAATAGTCTCTTTACTGCAATTACTAGAGATTTATCTATAAAGATCTTAAATAGTATTTCCCTTATCTTAATAGATAATACTGCTGCTATTAAATTAGCAGAAAATCCTAAATTCTATAAGCGTACTAAACATATACGTGCTGCATATCACTATACGAGAATAAATATAAGAAATAAAGAAATCAGGGTCTTCTATATTAAATTAAAAGATAATATAGCTAATATCTTTACTAAGGAATTAGGTCCTACTTTAATTAATAAGTTTAGGACCGGATTATCCTAAGTATAAGAAGTCCTATTAATAAAAAGAGTAGTTTAAGGTTATTCTTTTACTTTTTATACCTTTCCTCTTACTAGGTTTTTCCCTTTTAAAAGTTTCCTAGATAAAAGATTAAAAAAACTAGGTTTTTAAATCACTATTAATTTTTCCTAGAGACTAAGCTACCTATTAAGTACCCTTAGATAATAAAACTATAGAATTTTCTTCTTATAAGGTTTTTCTATAAGTATATACCTTAAGATGTTTTTTCCTAAAAAGAAAGGTTTTTTATATATCCTAGGTATAAAAGAGGTTTTCCTATATAACTAAGAACTTTACCTTATATATATACTACCTTAATAAATTAGTAAAGAGTATATAAATCTACTCTTTAAAGGAGGCTATAAGAGAGTGATTTTACTACTTTAATATATTAGCTATTTAATTCTTACTTAATTAGCTAAGTATAAGGGGGTGTATAAATTATATAAAAAGCCGTATTAAATAGCCTAGCTTCGGCTCGTTATTTTCTAAGTTCTTATAATCTTATACAATATCTATAACGTTATATACGGAACTAAGGAGGTTAGGGTAGCTAGATAAAATAAGGATCCGCTTCGACTTAAACTAACCTTAACTAACTTTAAATACGAATTGCCGTATAAAGAAGGGACATATAGCTACGGGGTAAAATGCTTTAAAATCAACGTTTCTCGGGCTTTAAGACCGCCTGAAGGTCGGTCCGGATATGTCACTCCGTTCCCTTATATTTTTTTCTATAAAAGGCGAATCTCCCGCTACTAAATAGCTAGAGATTCTATAAGCACTTACGTACTTAATTCTTTATTAATTAAATCTAGCTAAATCCTGCCTTATATAACATCGACTCTTCTATTACATACTATTACGTGATCTCCTAAATTCCCTACAATTTTGCTGCTGCTTTAACTTTTAATAAAAAGGCTATCTTAAACTTATAGCCCTTCGCGATTTTAATCTTATAAAACGCTATTATAACGTTAAGTTTCGTAAACTAATATGCTTTTCCTAGTATCTTTAGCGTTTCTATAATTAATAGTAGCGTATACTAATCCCTCTTTATAATTATATTTAAGGCCTAGTAATTATAGTAAAAGTATAAGCGGCCGTCGGCCTTCTTTATAAATAATACCGGCGCCGCGGCTAATAAACTATTTAAGCGGATAAGGTTTGCCTGTTATAGCTTATTTAAAGTCTTTTAAAGGATAAGGAGTTCTTTTTTTAATATATTATAAAGGGGCCTTTATAGTAATAGCGGCTCCTTACCGTCCTTATTTAAAGTAAGATAGATCTTATAGTTTATACGTAGTCGGAATAAGGGTTACTTAAGCGCCTTTATAAGTATAAAAAGGTCTAGATAAGCTTATAGTGCTTAAGCTAGGATATAGTTTACTAAGTTAACTAGCGTTTTCGGTTAAAAGGCCCTTTTTACGTCTTTTATTATAACTACCTTTATATTAAGCGCTTATTATTACCCTTAGTTATCCTTTTAAGCTCTTTTTTATCGGCACTTTACCGCGAAGATAAAGGCGCTTACTAGCTTTACTTTTTAGATATTTACGATCTTTACGGCTTCCTTTAATCCTTAAAAGCTAATCTTAATCCCCGCTTTTTTATACCGGATTTAATCCCCCTTAATATTATAAACTACCTTATTCCTCTTTATTTACAGTTTCCTTAAGAATACGTTATAGCTTAACTTTAGTACTATATAGGCGAATATTTATTTTAAGTGCTTATTAATCTTTATTTTAAACGCTATAATCCCCTTTATTTAAAGTATTAGTACGTCCTTTAAAAAGGGCTATAATAGCCTCTTTATCTTATCTATAAAAAGTATTTATAGCTTTATTGCTACCCCCTTACTTATTATAGTATAGTAATTATAGCCTATATCTATAAGTATATTAAGCCCTTTTTTCTTATTAAAACTAACTTTTAATAGTACTAAGTTAAGTATAAGGTGCTTCTTTATTAACTTTTAAGCTATTTACTATTTCTCCTTCTCTCTTAACGCTTAACTTAACGCTAAGGTTCCTCTTTTCTTAAATCGGAATTTACTTTAATTACCTCCTTAGTTATAGCTATAGCTACTTATAAAGTTCCTTTTTTTTTATAAAAGCAGGCGATATACCTTATTATCTTATAAGTAAAATACTTTTATATATTAAGCTAGCTTTATCCTCCTCCCGGCTAGGTTATAGCGTTAATTTTACTTATTAAGGTATTGCCTTTTAAGTCTTTTCGGTCTTAAGTCGCCCCCCTTATTACTTTCTTCTAGCCTTAAAATAGCTACTTAGTTTACTAAACGTTTTTTAGCTTTACCGCGATCTACGCTACTTAATTAATATATACTAAAAAGCTTAAGGTTAAAAAGTTAACTATTATAAGTACCTCCTTAAGGCAAAGGCTTAAGGCGCTTTTTAAGAATATAATTTATATATCGTATAGCTACGACCCCCTTTTTACTTTAAAGAGCCTTTACTTAAACTTAAGGAGGAATACCGCGAACGTTTAGTTCTCTCTTTATTTAATCGTACGGATAGCTACTGCCGCCTGCGATTAAATATTAATATTAAGGTAAATCGAATTAAGGTACTTAAGGAATTCCTATTAATTATAACCTTAATCCGTATTAATGCTATAATAAGTCGCTATAGTTTATTATAGCCTTATATTTAAGTAGTTATAAATTAAGTAAAAAACCTCCCTTAAGCTTAAGAAAAAGTCTTAATTAATCTCGTACTTTTCTTATATATATCGTACTTAAGGCGTAAAGTAATAACGCTAGCTATCGAACTTCCTTAGCGCTAAGAGTAGCTTTTACTAATTCTTTTTCTTTATTACTTTTTTTTTATCGCGGGCGTTGCGGCCCCCGCTATTATATTATAAGGTAATATTAAGCTACTAGTTAATAAGCCGGCCCCTCTTTATATATATATTCTTACTATCTTTTTAGCCTTTATATTAAGGCCTTAAACTAGCTTTTTAGCTATTTAATTTACTACTAGCTTATTAAAACTTAGTAGCTTATTTTAATAGCCCTTACTTATAGTAAGAGGATCGCTTATTTAACTTTAGTTTTAATATTAGCCTTTCTTAGCCCTCCCTCTTACCCCTTTTAAGCATAGCCTCTTTATACTAAGTAAGCTTTTAACTTGCATTATATTATAGTTAGCGAGTCTCTTTTTAAGTTATATAACCTTATTTAAAAGGAGCTTTAAATATATTAAAGGCCTATATATACTTAGTTTAGTAGTATATAGCTAAATAATTATTTATTTAAAGCTAAAGAGGGAAGGGGGAAATCTTTATTTAGGCTATATAGCTTTATACTTTATAAAGGTCGCTTAAGTAGCCCGTATTTAGGTTAAGTTCGGGTTAAAGTCGGGCCGAGTTTAAGTAAAGTCTTATATAACTTCGGCTATATATTAGCCCGACTTTAGGTTATTAGCTATAGTATAACTATAGCTCTTTTTACATTATAGCCCGTAATATTATTAATAGTAAGTCTTTTTTTAAAGTTAATAACCTTATTTAAAAAGAGCTTAAAATATATTAAGAGCTAATATATACTTAGCTTAATAGTATATAGTTTAATAATGATTTATTTTAAGCTAAAAAAAAACTTTATTTAAGCTATATAACTTCTTACCTTTAAATATTACTTAAACGGCCCGCACTTAAGCTTTAACTAAGGTTAAGCTAAGTTTAAGTTAAGTTTTATCTAACTTTAGCTATATATTAGCTTAACTTAAAACTATTTATTATAGTATAAATATAGTCTTTTTAATAGCTTAGCTTATAATACTTACTATTAATAATAATATTTACTTATTTTAAGAAAGTATATAATTATAATAGTTTAATATATTATATAGTTAAATAGTATAAGTCTTATTATTACTTTAACAGCTTATATAAAATATATAGTAGTTTAACTTTAATTAAAAATCTTTAAGTTATTATAAGTAATAATATTTTAGATTAATTCTTACTAAAACTTATAATTATAATTAAGTATAAGCTTATACTTTTTTTTTACTTTTATATATTCGTTTTTACGTTTTATATACTTAATATAAGCTATCTTATTAAGTAATTTATTAATATATCTTTTATTACTTAAAATATAGCTTAAAAATTAATTATAAAAAAGCTTTTATAGCTTTATATACTAATAATACTTAATTACTAACTATATATAATAGCTTTAATAGCTTAACTTAAGTATTTAGTATTATATAAGTTTATTTTTCTTAAATTATTATAGCTTTAAAACTATTACTATTTATATAAAATAATAATAGCTTTATTAAGTTAATAAAATAAATTACTAAAGTTTATAAAAAGTATTAGCTTTATTATTAGTAAAAACTAGTATTTAAATAACATTCTTTAACTTTAAAATATTTTAATTTATTAATAAAGTAATATATTATTATTTTAAGTAAAAAAAAGTTATATATTATTTTATAGTTTTTTATAAGTATATATAGTGCCTTATAAAATAAAAACTTCTTTTAATACTAAAATTTAAGCTAAAATATTTATACTTTAAATACTTAAGTAAATTATAATACTAACTAACATTATATTAAATCTTATATATATTAAAGCAGATCTATATAAATACTAACCCTTAGCGCTTTCTTATTAGTGCGGCCCCCGTTTTTCGGCCTATCTCTTACTCGCCTAGGCGCGCTTTTACGTATTTCTAAGGGCTCCGCATTTTCCGGGTAGTGCGTTCGTGTTTTTATACCTAAAAATTCATTTCCACTAATAAACTGTTAGCCCGGCCGCCTATTTTCTATGCCCGCACTAAAATCGATCGGGTACATACCTGTTAGTGCTGCCTTTATACCTTACCCAACCCCCCCGCGTAGCGGGGCCATATATCTTGTTACTAGGTACGGATAGCTACACTTAGGGCAGGCCTAGTACGATTAGTTGTTACATTTTTAGTTTTGAAACATGTAGCTATGGCCTTCCGTAGGACCCTGCTGCGCCCGGGGACGCAATGCCTGAGAAGCCTTTCGAAGAAGCTGCCATTCTTATCGCAGCTCATCCTGACACCCATTGAAGCCATTCGCTAACAGCAGTATCATCGCCGTCGCCCCCACCCTCTGCCCTGCCGCCTCCCCACAGCCTCGTCACCATGGGGAAAGGCACTGACAAGCTCTATGTAGGCATGGTCCTCCAACGAGCGCTGTGTGCCTTTTCGCGCAAGCCTCTCACCCCCCTCTGGCACTGACGGCAAGCCTCTAGATCACGCACTCCGAATGGTCCTCGTCCGGCGCCTACTCTGCCAGCGTCGGTGCCAATGCCTCCTCACGCGCCGACAATAATAGCGCGCCCTTCCGCCGCCTGCCTTACAACTTCTGCGCCGCCAGCCTGCAGCCTTTCAAGCACCCCGTCTGCACCTCCGAAGGCACTATCTTCGACGTCGAGGTAATTAGCGCCTGGCTCGACATGCATCCAGAGCAGAACCCAGTCAACGGAAAGCCGCTGCAGAAAAAGGACCTGGTCAAGCTCAACTTTGCCAGAAACTCAGAGTCCAACCCCCTCGACGCAGGCTTCAGCGACGGCAAGGGCGACCTCATTGATCCGGTCACGTACAAGGTGTTTACTGACAACACGCACATCGTCGCCATCCGCCATGGAGCCTACGCCAACGTGTTTGCGTGGGAGACGGTCGAGCGTATGAACATCAAGGCGAAGATGTGGCAGGATCTGGTCGACGACGAGCCCTTCACCCGCGCAGACATCATCACCATTCAGGACCCCCAAAACACCTCGAGCCGCAGCCTGGATCAGTTTAAATATCTGCAAGATGGGAAAGAGGCGCAGGCGACCAGGGAACAACAACAAGCGCGCCGAGCCAGCAACATCACCGCCGCCGCTCTGGGCAGGATGGGCGACAAAGTCCTCAAAGCCAAGGCCGCCGTGGAAAAGGCGCGGAAAGCACGAGAGGCTGGAGCCGATGTCAACCATAGCGCGGGCGCGGTGACCATGCGAGGGACGGCGGCGGTTGCCCCACTGGCGCGGACGCCCATGATACAGCAGAAAAAGCTGGCACCCAACTCCGCAGCCTACACAACTGGCAGGGCCGCGGCGAGTTTTACCAGCACGGGACTGACCCCGGAGACGAGCGGCGAGCGGGCGCTACTGACTGACGAGGAGTTTATGCTCAAGCCAAAGCGCGTCAAGACGAAGGGATATGCCAAGATGGTGACGAATCTGGGAGACTTGACAATCGAGCTGCAGACGGAGACGGCGCCAAAGGCAGTATGGAACTTCATCAGGCTCGCGCAAAAGGGGTACTACGAGGGCGTGGCTTTCCACCGTAACATCCCCGGCTTCATAATTCAAGGAGGAGATCCCTCGGGCACGGGCAAAGGCGGCTCGAGCGTATGGGGCAAGAACTTCAACGATGAATTTGAGGGCCCACTCACGCACAATGCCCGCGGAATCAGTGAGCCACCACTTCGCTTCCAATTTCAAGCTTTACCCTTGAGAAGGGCCTTGAGAAGGGGAGGACTCGAGAGGGGCCAATATGGGGGGGGGGGCTTTTGAGAAAGCAATCAATGAAAGAAAAGAGTCATTTCGCTGACATTGCGTCTAGTCTCCATGGCCAACAAAGGCAAAAACACCAACTCGTCGCAATTCTTCATCACCTACAAAGCCGCGTCGCATCTCGACCGCAAGCACACCATCTTCGGGCGCGTCTCATCGGGACTGGAGGTTCTCAACAAGCTAGAGGCGGTCCCAACGGACGGCTCTGACCGCCCGCTTACCAAGATTTTCATCAGGGACCTCGTGGTGCTGATTGACCCGTTCGAGGAGTTTCAGGCGCATCAACGCGAGGAGCAGAGCCGCGAGGCGCTTCGGGAGGAGATTGTCAGGAAGGGCGGCACCGAAGACGACAGATTGACGTGGACGGGCAAGAGGATTCGGGGGAGTGATGCGCAATCGAAGGGGGAAGAGAGGCAAACCGTGGGCAAGTACCTGCCAGCCGCCGCGGGTGCTGAGGCCGGCGACGACGCGCTCCAGGACGTTGACACGTGGGAAGAGCCGGTCAAGAAGAAGTTCAAAGCGGGCGGATTTGGCAGCTTTGATGGCTGGTAGGCATTCATATATACTGTAGTTGTGGGAAGTCTACGAGAAGGGGATCATGCAAGGGGGGCGTGAGAAGGACAGCATGCCGTCAAAGAGCAACAGGCACGAGTGAGCTGAAGCAGCATGGGAGCGTCGAAGGTATCGTATCGACTCCTCCTTTGGCCTATTTCTCACCAACTAACGCGGCGCCCTGGTCTATAGCCGTAAATGGTCTTGCCGGGCATCGGTACTTGAATGTGGCTCCGCCATGCAGCTGGCCTATGGAATGAGTAAGCCCTAGTTGCACCTTCTGCCACTCGTCTATGCTTGACTTCAGCATACACCTCTCGGGGGCACAAGGGCCGCATGGCGCACAGGCATGCGCCCTTCGGTCTACACCATGATGGGCAGGGCCCCCTCCGGCAGCTCCGGCAGGCTCGCCGTGGGAATGTCGTCCCATGACAGGGAGTGCACCTTTTCCCTGACAATGCTGGACACGACGCGGGCCTGCTCGAAGCCCGTTTCATTGTACATGGCATCCAGTCGGTCGAGCACGTAGGCCATGACGTCCGGGGTGCATGACGACGACATACCGAGCGTGTACAGCGGCCAGATAATGGTGTGGCTGGCGGTGGCAAGGGTCAGGAAACGCTCGTGGCCCCTTTCGTGGCCACAGGACTGGGTCGGGTCGAGGAGCGTGGGGCTCCCTGTGGTGGGGGACACGTCCGTGGCTGAGGTGCCTGGGAGAAGCGGTTTGGGGGAAGGTGTCGAGATGATCCTGTAGGGCAGCTTGCCAGCCGGCAACGGGGTCACCGTGCCCCGTCCCTTTTCGTCGCGCTTGACGTCCTTGGAGCTCACAATGCCAAAATGCTGAGGGACGCTGGCGACAAAGGCCTCGCCCAGCATCTGTATCAACTTCATTGCCTTGACCATTTGCAGCTGAAGATGCAGCGGCAGCTGTGTGGGATCGTCGACGCTGTGGTACAAGACGTCGAGGATGGTCTCCTGGACCAGCATCCTCATAGTGCGCATGCCGTTCCAGGTCGTGGCCTGCGTGAGTCCCAGATAGACATGACAGGAATCGCCGAGGACGGCCGGATGGGGTCTCGCGAGCTTGGCTTGGCGATATTTCCAGGCGCCGGGGAGGCTCTCGACGAGGGCGGCAAACTGAAGCTCAACCTGGGACAGCTTTTCGACAATGGCGTCAAGGCCCATTACCTTGCCAGATGCGATGTCGTGGCGGACCTGCAGAGCATTGTACAAGGTGTCGACGACGCGCCAGATCGGCCCGCCCGTGTCCGTCAGGTACCACAGCTGGTTGCGGAGGTCGACCATAGATTGGGGCATGGGCAGGCCGCTCCGTATGCAGCTGATGAGGACAGTGTGACAGAGCATGGTGAACATGCGGGCGCCGGCCTTTGTGCGGAATTGGGCCGCGCCCCTCATGCTGGCGAGTTCGGCCGCGCCGTTGACGTGGACCTGCCAGTCGCGAATCGTCTGGGGCGTACGGCCCGAAACGAACTCGTAGGTGCCGAGGATGAGGACGGCGAGCATGGTGCTGTCCTTGACGGCCTCGAGAGGGTTGCGCAGGGCGCGGTTGGCGAGGTGGAGGGCCCGGCCGTAGCTTTGGCGGGCGCGGAGCATGGTCTCGGGGCAGCGGGTGAGCTTGGAGAGGCCGGTAAGGCCAACGGCCGTCATGCTGGCGAGGATGGGGTCAACGGAGTCGACCTTGTCGAGGGTCGGGGGTGGCTTCCAGACGTCGTAGATGAAGTCGTAGTTTTGGTAGCAGCCGTGGTCCGTGGCAACATGGCGGGCAAAGAAGAAGGCGACGCCACGCTCTCGAAGAGAGGCGACGAGGGCGTAGGGAATGTCGTAGACGGGGGATGAGGAGGACGCGGCGGCAGCGGCGACGGATCTGTTGGCGAGATAGTCACCGTCATCGTCGTCGTGGTTGTCGTCGTCGAGCAAGACTTGGTGGTCACGACCACAGGAGCGAGGGCCCAGGGTGCCGAGAAAGGGCCTTAGGTGGTGGACTAGAGAGGTGGCAGATGCCGGCAGGGAGGGCGAGGCTCGGGCGGGAGACGGAGGAGCCGTCGAGGGACCAGGACCGTGCCTCAGCTTGACGGGCCGTTTACGGGCCGAGGTCGCTCTCTCGATGACATGGTTGCTCTCGTCGCGAAACATGAGGTCCACCATGTTACGATAGCCAGGGCAGTCTTGCTGGCGCTTGTCGCACTGGCCGCAGGACGGCAGTCTCTGGTCGCACTGGGGAAACGAGGAAGACCGGTCAATGGACTGCTTCTACTTCTCCTGCGTGGAACATGACGACGGCGATCTTACACGGATCTTGCGCTCGCGGCAATTGGAGCAGCCCTTGGAGGGCTTGCCGCAGTAGACCATGATGGCGAGGAGGTTTGCTGCGCAAAAGCATGACCCCTTTCCGACGACGGGTACGAGGCGTGACTGTCTCGCCAGTTAGGCTTGCTGTGCTGCGCAGGCCTTGGACCCTGTCGTCGACATGGGGGAAGTCGTCGCTATATTGAATGCTTTATGTATGGCCCTGGCCCTGGTCTATAGCCCGGGAGAACTAGACATGACTTGCCGGGCCAGTCGGCGCTTCTCTTAGTTGGAATCTTGCCTCTCTATTTGGTGAGAGGCCAAGTGATCCGAGACGCCAGTCGTGGTTGGTTGGTGGTCGGTTAAGGAAAATGACTTACTTGCACTCTGCAGGGCGAGTCGGGTTTAGTATATAAGCAGTACGAGTACGAGTACGAAGATAGGCAATATGCGTGTATACGAATAGTAATACTCATACTTAACTATAGTTCGTATCGAAGAAGTAAATATATACCAAGGTAGTACCTACCTACGCAGGAGAGGGGTATTTTTAAAGAGCATTACTATTTATACACATATATATCTTTATTCGTATATACTGTACGCCCTATTTTAAAGATACGTACTAGCGCTAGCCCGCCCCGCCAATTTATACCGCGCCCGCTTAGCAAGTACCTATACCTTCTAAATGCCCGCGCCTATATATATAGCCTATATACACAGCTTATATACATAGCCTATATATATAGCTTATTCGCAGCGCTTTTAGCTATAGCTTAATTCGCTTTAAAAATATATCTTTAAAGCTCTTATAAGATATGCGTATAGCGCGGCCTGTTAATTAATCCGGGCCCTTTCTTAACACTATAGGTAAAGATATATACGCACTTTTAAACTTTTAACGCCGCTTAATTCTCTTAATATTATACTAGCAGCGGCGATATAGCTATACCGCCGCTTAAGAAGTAAGTATAAGTACTTTTTTTGTCTTGATTAAGCGAGTTAAGTAGTAAAAAGTCCTGTAATATAGCTATAACTTTTTTAATGCTTTTAGCGCCGCTTAGTTCTCTTAATATAATATTAGTAGTAATATAACTATATTACCGGGGGTGCTATTAAGCGGTAATATAGCTATATTACCGCCGTTAGTGCTATAAGGGCTTTTATTACTTTTACTACAACCTTTTTTAATATTTTTTCTTATATATTACTTTAAGCTAATAAATTTTTTTATAATATTATAAAACACCTTAAACTATAACTAAGTTTATAAAAAAAAAAGAATTTAGTGCTTATATTAAGCCGCTTTAAGCTAGCTTAATATTATATTTACTTCTTAATATTATAGTAAATACGCTATAACTAATAGTAGTAGTAGTAGTAGTAGCAGTAGTAATAACAGCAGCTATATAAGCCTCCTTAAGACTTCCCTTAATTTTTTAGCTATATATAGACTAAAAGCTATTTTACCTTTTAGTATATAGACTTTATATAGACTTTTTTTAAACCTCCTCTTTAATAAAGACTATTTATTATTCGTTGTTATTTATTAAACTATTTATTATTTCCCTGCTTATTTTAAATTACTCCTTATAATATATAAGCTATTTAATAGCTACTAAATAATAAAAAAGAGCTTTACTACCTAGTTACCCAGTCTTACTTTTTTATCTATAAGCTAATTCTTTTTATATTAATTGTTTTTTTACTTAATACCCTAAATAAGCTTTTTCTATATTTAAGAGTTATAAGCCTAGATCTTTTCTACTTTATATAAGAGAAATTAGTTATTACGGCACCTTTATTTTATTTTATGCCCTTACTAGTTAATTATACCTTTTAAAAGTAAAAAACGCTCTCCTTACGGAAAATCACCTAAAAAGGTATCTTATTTACGCCGTCTTAATTTGCCCTTTTCCCTTTTTATTAAAATAATAAAATGTATAAGCTTTCGAAGGAACTAATTCTTAATAGCCTTTCTAAATAAAAATATTAAATTTAAATAATCTAAAAATACGCTATTTCCTTTAAAATTATTAATTAAATTAATCCTTTAATTACCCTAAAAAGGCTTTTTTTACGGCTTCCTAAGGAACCTTTAGTCTTATAAGTTAATTCTTAAGCAGAGGAAATTACTAACCTTTTCATCGATAATTTAAAAACTTATAAGTTCTTTTACTTAAGGTATTAAACTAATGATTAAAGCTATAAAAACTAGTAAAAGACCCTTTTAACTTTATAATTATACATTATAAAAAACATCGGAAATTACGATTTTACGATAGTAGATATTTATAATATTCTTACTAAGCTTTCCTTATTTTAAGACGGGTATACTCCTCTTTATATAATAAGGAAAATCAAGTTCTTACGAATTTTTAAAGGACTTTATTTTTATTAAACAAAGTTAACCTAACTACTAAAATTATAAATTAGCAAAAGGCCTTTATAAACGCAAATAAAATTCAGCTTCTAAAAGTATAAAGCCTAGGCCTTATATAAAGCTTTTTAAAAGCTATTTTTAGACTTAATAGCCTTTTTACTAATTATTAAATTAACCGAATAAATTATAATGTAAAATATAATAAAAACGGGTAGTATAATAAAAACCTTATTCCGTTAGTAATCCTTAGTACTAAAAGTATTAATACTTAATAAAGTTAATACCGCGAAATATAAAAAAGTAACTAGTAAAGTAAATACCCCTAGTTATAAGTTATAATTATTAAAGTAAATACTAGTAGTTATAAGGAGAAACAATATAGCTTAATAGTTAAAGACGGCTAGTATAAGCTATAAGCGGTATAGGTTAAATACGCTTATAATTAGCTTAAGTTAGCTTCGGCTAGTAATAAAATTAGTATTAAATAAATTAACTAATACTTTATATAATCGACCGATACTTTATATAAAGCTAAGGTAAGAGGCCTCCCTTTAAAAAAAAAGAAACCTTATAGTTAAGGTTATATAACTTAGTATATATCCTTTTTAAGATAGGATTCTCTTTATTTAAAAGAAAGATTTAATAAAAATAAGATTAGGATTTCTTTAAAGAATTCTTAAGGTTACTCTCTTTAAAGTAAGATTTCTTTAATTATCTTATTATATTTTTAAAGGTTAAAAGAAACCTTGAAAATAAAAACGTTTATTTTTCTAAGTTTAAAAAGACGTTCAAAAGGGGAATATATAACGGAAACCTTATTCTATTAGTAATTCTTAGTACTAAAAGTACTAATATCTAGTAAAGTAAATACTTTTAAATATAAAGAAGTAACTAATAAAGTAAATACTACTAGTTATTAGTTATAACTATTAAAGTTAATACCGGTAGTTATAAGGAGAGACGATATAGCTTAACGGTTTAAGACGGCTAGTATTAGCTATAAGTAGTATAGGTTAAATACGCTTATAATCGACTTAAGTTAGCTTCGGCTAATAATAGGATTAGTATTAAATAGATCGACTAATACTTTATATAATCGACTAATACCTTATATAAAGCTAAAGCTAAAGGCCTCCTTTTAAAAAAGGATAGAATTTTATAAAAGGTTTTAAAATAAAGATATTTAGTTTTATAGGCTAATTATAAGTATTAAAGCTTATATTACTTATAACTAGTAATAAAGATAGCTAAAGCTATTTTAGTAGCTAAGAAAGTAGTTTAACAACCTTTTAAGTTATATAGGGTATAAGTTATAAATTAGTATAAAAAAGCATATAAAAGGAAAGCCTTTTAGTCGTTTTAAAAGGATATAAAATAAGGGTTTTCCTCCTTTTTCTCTTAACTCTTTTTCTTTTCTTTTTTCTTTTTCTTTAGCTAGTTTTAACCTAAAAGATCCGCATAATAAGATACCTTTACTTTATTTAGTTTAATATTTTATACTAAGTCTTCTTCTCCCTTTTTAATAGTAATTTCTTACTAAATAAATTATATTAAACTACTTATTTTATAATAAGATATATAGTTTAGTAATATAAAACTAGCTTATAGTTTAATTACGACTAATAGCTTAGATAAAGATTACTTAGCATTTTATACTTAGTAAGTTCCTTAAGCTATTAAGAAAGAAAGTTATGTATAATAATTATATTTATTTAATTATAATAAATTAAAGAAGAAATATTTTCTTTTATAATACTATAGCTAACTAGTTAGCTATAAGCTAGTTCGAGGTATTAAAAGCTTTCTTATCCCCTTATAAGCTCTTAAGATAGTAGTTTTATATTAAAGATTAAGTCTTTTAAACCTTATACTAATAAATTAGCTAAGCTATAAAAGTTTATTACCTCTTTTAAAGCTTATTTTTAGTTTTACTTTATTATAAAAAATAAAAAAAAGTAGTAAAGGTTATATTTATATCTAGTTCCTTATAAGGCCTAGTAATAATATAGTTTAAACCGAGTCTTAGGGACTATATAGATAACAGCTTTAAAAATAAGGATTCCGAGATAAAGAATATTTTAAAGAATTTTAATAACTTTAAAAAAGCTTTACGAAGAACGTTCGGAATTATAGATAAGCAACGATTAGCAGAGTATAAATTAAGAGGCCTTTAGTAGGTTATATTTTTATTAGCTTAAATAGCTTAATTCAGATAAATACCCTTTTAACTAAAATAAAAAGATAATACCCTTATACTTATCTTTTATAAAGGACTAAAAAAGGAAGTTATAGACGATATTTCTTGTTTAAATAGGCTAAAGACGCTTTTAAACTTTATTAGTTTCGCGGTCCGGATAGATAATAAGTAGTACGAACGCCGGTAATAAAGGAAATACGATTTAACTCCTTATGGGGTTATTAAAAGAAATAGTAAAAAGCAAAAGCGCGACTTAAGTAACGTAATAAACTTAGATACCCTTAAAGCGAGACCGCTAAAGCCCGCTAAAAAAAGAATTTAATGCTTTAACTACTAAAAAGAAGGCTATATTATAAGGAATTATATTAAAAAGAGTAATTCTTTAAAAGAAAGAAATATACCTATTAAAGAGAATAATACTCTCTTAGCTTATAATCTATAATATATAGATTTACTACCTTTTACTAAAGATACTAACGAAGTTAATATAAAGCTTATAATGCCGACCCTTAGTTCGTTTAAGATTAGTTCGCTTATAAAGGGTCTTAATAAAAAAGAACTTAAGATAAAGCTAAAAGTAAATAGCTTAAATAATTAGTAAAGAAATGCTTTTTAGACTAAGGATAATAGTAAGCACGGAACTTCTTTCTAAATTATTAAGAAAGACGACGAAAACACTCCTTATTTTAATATAAACGTTCCGCCTTTAAATAAATAAGATAATAATAGCTAGAATTTAAAAGACCTGAAATTTAATAAAATAAACAAAGAGCCTACTTTTACGAAAAAAGATTATAATAAGCCTTATACTCCTTTTATTTAATATCTTAATATAGTTATTACTATTAAGGATAAGGCTAATAAGTAGCTTTTTTAAACTAAATACTATAAAAAAAATTACCTTATATATCTTTCGGATAAGTAAGAAAGTAGCTAGTTTTATAAATAAAGAAAGACTTATAATAAACCCGCTATATTAACTAAAAAGCTTATAACTAATACTAAGGGTTTTTAAGAAAACCTTAAAAAAGATATTAAAGCCGATAAAAAGAAACTTATATAAGAGAATACTAATAACTAAATGAAAATCTTATAACTTTAACTCTTAAAGCAATATAACAAAACTACTATTAAAAACCTTTAAGATAGTAGCTTAGCTTTAACGAATAAGATTATAAAGCTAAAGACAGATTACGTATCTCTTTTTACGTATATTACTAATTTTATTAAAGATAAAAACGATCTTTAGAAGAAAAATAATAAGCTAGTTAATAAGCTTAAAGAAGATTTAAAATTCCTTTACTTAGCTATTAAAGATACGTTTAAACAATATAGTAAATATTTTAAGAACAATTATAACCTTTGTAAAAAATACTATAATTTCAAAATACTATTAAAAGTAAAATAGTTCTGAAATAAGATGCTTAAAAACTAGCTAAAAACTTAGTAAGAAGAAATTAATAACTAAAAGCGCAACAATAAAATAAATCGTAATTAAGGAGTTAATCTTATTAGTAAAGCAGTTAAGAACTATAAAACTAGTAAAAATTTAGTTTTTAAAGCTATTAAGAAGCTTAGTTACTTAGATAGACTAATTTAGTAAAAAGAATAAAGATTTACGAAGAAGATAGTAAACGAGGTAAAAAACTAATAAGCTTAAGAATAATAAGGCTAATAAAGAACTTATTTACGTTAAATAATAATTATTAAAGTATAAAAATAACCCTTGTATTAAAATTAAAAGGATATCGCTATAAAGTATTAGTAGATTATAGTGTAATAGGTAGCTATATTTTTCCTATTATAGTAAATTATTTAAAATTACGTTATAATAGAAAAAAAAGAGCCTTATATACTGCTTTTAGTAAAAGATTTACCCTTAAAGTATAATAATAGTAAGATTATATATAAGACTAATCCTATTATATATATAATCGGGATTTATACCTTTAAAGATTCTTTTAACGTCTTAACTATTAGCTATAATATTAAATTAAGACTACTCTTTTTACGGAAATAAAATCCTATAATAAATTAGAATAAAGGCCTTTTAAGGTTTTAAGACAATACCTTAAATATCCCTCTTTATAGTTTAATAAAGAATAAACCCAAAATAAAACCCTTGAATAATTTAAATATAGTAATACTTAATAAAAAGAATAACTATATAAGGAATAGCAATAATAATAATATTAAAGCTACTTATATAAATATAACTATCGTATTACTAAATATCGTAATAAAAAACAATAAAACGACTAGTAAGATAAAAGATAATACGACTATAACTATAATAATATAAGTAAAAACGACGCTAAACCTTAATAAAGATATTAAAGGCCTTAAAGAAAATTATAAAGCTACTTATTATTTATTAAAAGAAAATCTATTTAATACCTTAAAGGATATTAAGTAGTAATACCTTAAAAATAAAGATAAGATTAAGAAAAAAATAAGAAAAAGAAACAAGAAAATTATATAAAGGCTCGTAGTATTTTAAAAGTACTATTAATTTTGCTACGCCGTACGGCGTAAGGATAAGGGATAAGGCGCGGACTAATTACCGCTAGTCGGGGCCGGTACTACGGACTAATTACTACCGGTTAAGGCCGGTACTACGGACTAATTACCGCCGGTTAAGCCGGTATAACGGACTAATTATTATACGTAAACA